>JAHHFK020000137.1:0-122431 GCA_024533555.2 Aedes koreicus | reverse complement strand
TCCTAGTGGTCGGAACTGAAATGTTTTTTTTCCTTTCCGAGCTGAAAAGTTCATCGCTATTCATTTTTTTTTTAAAAAGTTCTACTTGATGGAAGCCAACCGGATGAAAGAACGAAAAATTTATTTTGGACAACCTTATCAAAAATTTGACGGTCAAAAATCGTGAAATCGTTGAAATTGCGTGTGCAACTTTTTCAAACATTTCTGTGAGTGGCATACTATCGGTCGACAGGATCATAGCAAGCGTCGTAGTGGACTTAGGCTCGGAAGTTTCATTTGAAGGTGTTGAGAACGATTAGGGCAAACCCAAGGCTGCCGGATTATAATATCGCCAAGAAATTCAATGTCACTCGTCGCCGTCAGAAGGATTTGTCTGCGAGAAGTATTTCGATCTTTTCAGACCAGTAAGCAACCAAACTGATCTAGTGGTCAAAAGACGTACCCGGAAGTTGTACAATGTGGTTCTTACGAAGTACGAAAAATGCATCCTCATGGACGACGAAACGTACGTGAAGATGGTTTAAAAGCAGCTTTCCGGACAAAAGTTCTATAAAGCCACTGGTCAAGGTGATGTCCCTAGTAAGTTCAAAAAGTTTTTGCCGATAAATTTCCAAGAAAGTTTATGATCTGGCAATGCATTTGCAGCTGCGAACAAAGCACTAAGGTTCTAGTAACAAACAAAACTATAGATTACTAAATGTCGAAGCAGGAGTTCTTATAAACCGGCACTCTCCGGCAAATTAAAGCTCACAATGCACCTGCAAAGTTTTGGCCTAATTTGGTTTAAGTGCATAATCTTTCTTGTTCTTCTAGCTGGCTTTCACGCACTTTTCAATGAGCTTTTGCCTGCTCTCATTTGGATTCTTAAATCACTTCGACCGTTAATAATTGAGAGCTTCCTATGCCAATACCAATGCACGAATTTTTATATTGTGTGGCAAGCACAATGATACTCTATGCCCACGAAGGTTGAGAAAATTTCCAATCCAAAAGATTTCCTCGACCGTATCGGGAATTGAACCCGCCTATGGTCTGATAAAGCGTGCTTTTATCGACTGAACTAGTTGAGGGCCCACATATTCTTCCTGAGTAAGCTTATTGCTAAATTTTTATCAAAAGTTCAGATATTTACCAATTTTTAACAGTAACCAGTAACAAATTCGTCTTAGGACTTCTAGCCTTTGGCGAAATAGTATTTCACCTTTGATTTTAGGCCTTTTTACATTTCATGAATTAAATGTTGAAAATTGTGGACCACTTAATTTCCAGTAATTTTTGCTACCAAACAAACTTAGAAGTAAGACAATGTATTGAGATTTTGTCTTCTGATTTTCATAAAAGTATAGAAATTTATATTATTTATGTATAAATAAACCACAGCTTAGCTATCAAACATGTCGATTTATTCAAAAAAAAAAAATTCTTTTTCTATGTCAATCCCATGTTAAATTCCGTTTACTGAAACGGAAAAGTAAAAAATTGAAAAGAAATGTCTGCAGCAGTATCCATCTGAAAAGAACGAAAACTAAAATTGGAATTTGTAACGTTTCCACGCAAACTAATGGGAGCTGTCACTTTTAATTTCGGAATAATATTCCGCTCGATTATTCCGTAAGTGAAGGTGACATTTCGTTCCATGCAGATCAATTGTCAAAATCCCACTCTATTTTTAAGTCGATACTGGCCTTTATGTGCGAGTCTCACTGAAATGGAAGGCACAAAATTTACCGCTACACTCAGCCAAATAATATTAAGAATTTCATAAGGTTCATCTTATGAACAATGCTTTAAATTTCATAAGGTTGACTTATGAATGGATTTTGTTTTACACGACGTTGTTCTTGTTTGCCTTTAAGCTTTCTCATTAACAAGTGTTGATATATATTAGTGGTCAAGTTACTCGACCCATAACCTCATCGTTCAAGATTCAAATCCAGGTTGCTCCATATTTTTATTTTTTCAACTTCATTATATTTCATAAGGCAAATTTATGAAATTCATACTGCTTTCTTATAGCAAATAAACATAATGCAATCTCACAGAGAGGAGTTTGATAGTCAATTTTACCATTATTGGGGGTTAGGATGACTATTGCAGTATAGTGATTTTGAACCGACTATGATCATGGTCAAAACGACCATTAAAAATAGTTGATCTAAGATTTGCCATAATGTCGGAATAGTCCTTGTTACCATGAACATAGTCAAGAATCCCATGAACGTGGTAAATTCGTCCATTTTCATAGTTATTGTAACCATTATATGCAATAGTCATCTTGACGATGATTTAATTGTCGGTATAACGATAGCATTTTTCTCAGAGCTTATGAATATCGAAAGTTTAATTCGCTGAGTGTAGTCTGAGCGCAATGATTTCCGCTGCTCATCCGCTGTCGCGTGATGTTGACGAAATTTTTCCTCACTGCCCCTATCACCTTAAAATAGAGTCACGTGATTTAAAATAATTGTTCAACCTTGTGAAATTCTATAAACTACGCGAGCAAATCATTTTGTTTTACACAAACACATCCCCCTAGGGCAGCGTAAACAAGCTATCAACGGGTACTACGTGCTCAGTCACGACCTTATCTGCAGTATTGTTTCGCCCCCATGTGGAATCCTATTCAGCATCCGATCAGGAGCAGCCAGAAATAGCGAATAGCGCCGTGACTTCCATCACGTTTACAAGCGACGGAAAATAGCAAACAGCCAGCGGGCAATCAGTTCGGGGGTCGAGATTACTGACCTACGATCCCCCGGCCGGATGATACAGTGAGCTCTGCGATGGGAGTCCTCGTGCAGCCGAGATGGGTTTGTTGTGCCTCGGCTCTTCCGAATGGGGAAGAGGTTATCACATTAATTAGAACTTACAGGTCGTCACACTGCGTTGAGCAAGGAATCTCCTTACATATGACGTCAATCGGTTGCATTGCTTTGTAGGATGCGGGTGACTTATCAGTGAGCTAAATGGCTCATAATTATTATGAGGATGAATGCGTTGTTAAATTTAATGGTGCTATAGAGATTGCTCGGTCTGAGTGTAGTAGTGTGTGTATGAATATCATTGAGTATCGAAATTATTGATCAACTTTGTAAAAATTACGATGAATATCATTGAGTATCGAAATTATTGATCAACTTTGTAAAAATTGAAGCGAGTGTGTTTCGAACATTACCTTTGCCAGTGTTTCATGGCAACCAAGAATGATAGTTCAGTATGACCGGGGGCTGGATTTTGTTTTCAACTCACAAGGAAGAGGAAGCACAACATCTGAAAAAGAAATGCCGTTCTTGTTTTTTATCCTGATGGGTTCAACCATTCGATCAATAATTGTTTTGATCAACTGTTAGTCATTTCTTTTTAAGCACTTCTCAGCAATATTTGCATTACTTGTTATGGAACAAATAATCAGCAGTTAGTCCAATTGCTATAGTAGTAGTAGTATAATTGAAGCACAGGGAAATCCATATCCATATCCATATTTGCTTCTAATTTAAATATAATGTTTTAGATTTACCTATATTTGCGTGAAATTTACTTTAAATTGGTTACCCATAAATAAGTAAACATTACCTATATTGTTAGTTAACCATGTGTACTCAAATATAGGTAAAGCGACTTTACCCATTAAATGAGTATGTGCACTTTTCCGCGATTATGAGTAAAGTTCACTCATATTTGGGTAAACTGATCTTAGCGTGTAGCTCAGTCCCTAGCTGAATGAATCACCCCTGAAAACATAACTCACAACGAATAACCCCTCAATGGATGACTGTAGTCGAAAAAAAAGAGACACGGTGATTGGCTTGTCAACCCATCAAATTGGTAAACTCGATTTTCTCATTTGTGAGTATATTAAAAAAACGTAAAGTAATTTGTATTTTTCCAAGAACTTTGATAAATTTGTTTGTTTTAGAAAATGAGTATAAGTTAACCCATTTTTGGAGATAATTAATGGCGGAGCATTGTTAATTTCAGTATCTCTGATATTAATTAAGTAAATAATGGAAGTGACTTTTTTTTATGGAATCTAAGATTTATTTATAGAAAATATATTATATTTAAGGATAAGAACAACTGAATATTTGCTAAAAGCTGGGTTGAGCATTTTCATGCCGGCATCTAAGAAGGGCATTGCAGATAAAGATTTATTTCGAGGTTGATACTGGTAGCAAATTGACAGCTTGAGTGGTTTTCTATTGATTTTAAACCCAACTTTAAAATATTTTTAAACGAAACTTACCGATATTTATCGGGACAAGGCAGGAACAAGGAATAAAATCAAAGCAGCAATAAGAATCTGCCGTAACCGTTACCTTTAAATTCGAATAAAATAATACTCGTTGATGTATCCATTCGTTAGTTTTAAACAACCATTATTTATTGTATGAGCTTCTAATCCGTTAATTTGAACTTCGACGAAGATTTTTCATTAGGGCTAAACTGATTAACGTAAACAACGGCTTATTCCGTAAATTTCTCGTGGCACAAAGGCTACCCATGTAAGCTTTTAATTCTATCGGAAAGACGAACTTTTCCTCTTCGAAATTATCTTGATGGATTGATTAGGCGAGTTTTCAATCACGAGAAATTCGCGAAAAAAGCCATTGTTTACGTTTGTCAGTTAGGCCCTAATGAAAAATCTTGGTCGACTTAATTTGTTATCCATCAATTTTTTGACAGCTGCATTCAAGATTGTACATGCTCATTCGATTTTACTATAAAGCGAGTAGAGCTCTACTCACTTCGGAACAAAAGGGAACAGCTCTAATTAGAGTAAAGAAAGAGTTACTTGGTTGGTAAATGACTGAACAATGCGAACCGTTGGTACTTCGCGTACATGGAGGTATAAAATAGATCCTACTGCGCTCCTTAGCCTCTTGTCCAGTAACTCCTATCCCTACTTCCCCGTGATGCCGAAAAACCAACTCGGTTTTTTTTTGCGATGAAAACTCGATCCCCAAATTTCTGGCCCAGGTGAACAGATTATCTAAGAAATTTGTCAATGGTCTTTGCCAGATTTATGAAATCATAATAATATAGTATGAAATATATGAAATAATAATAATAATATATATATGGAATATATATGAATATTTAAATATGTAATCCGAAAATACATTTACATGTAAGGTCTGTATCCACATTAATCCGGACACCTTCAAATCACTGTGGTATAGCTGAGAGTCTATGATGCAAAGACTATGATTGATATTTACATTTCATGTTTAGTATTCAAAATGGCGGCGAAGAAAAACGAATTTTGTACGGGCGTACGGCAAATCCTAACTTGTCAATACGGGACCTTGCAAAAACATTGGATTTGCCTCCACTGTTCACGATGTGCTCAAATCATTTTCGGAACGTTTGACGGTGGAGAGGAAACCGAGTAGTGACAAAAACATTGGACGCGCTGGTCCTATCATGGACCGAAAGGTGAAAAGGATATTAACGAAAAACCCAAATCTCTCCATTCGAACATTGGCTCGTAAAATAGGGATGTCGCCTGTTTATGTCCAAAAATCAAAACAACGTTTGGGAATTAAGTCGTATAAAGTAAAAACAGTTCCAAATCGCAACGACAAACAGAACTTGGCAGCAAAATCACGGGCTCGACGTTTGTACTGCGAATATTTGACGAAGTTTTCATACGTTGTTATGGTCGGTGAAACTTATGTCCTGAAGGATTTCAAGCAGCTTCCAGGGCTGGATTTTTATTCTGCTATGGCCAGAAATGCTACAGCTGAGCACTTCAGAACGAAGAAGGCATCGAAATTTCCCAAAAAATACCTTGTGTGGCAAGCAATTTGCACGTGTGGCAAAAGGAGTAAATCTTTCGTCACTACAATCACAATCAACAAGGAGATCTATCAGAAAGAGTGTCTGCAGAAGCGATTGCTACCCTTCATCAAAAGTCACAAAGAAAAACCTTTGTTGGAGTGTGATGGAGTGGTACCAAGCAATTCAAGTGAACATTGTACCAAAAACCTCAAACCAACCAAATTGCTCAGAGCTACGACCAATCGAGAGATATTGGGCTCTGATGAAGCGGAAGCTTTCTGGAAATAAGCAAGGAATCAAAGGAATCAAAGACATCAAACACTTCCAGCAAATTTGGACAAAGACGGCTTCTACGATTTCGGAAGAGTCTGTACAAACCCTAATGGACGGAGTTAAGCGCAAATTTCGAAAATTTTAAGCAAATACCGAATAACTATGTTTTGTCTTCACGAATTGTAAAAACACATCCCATGAATCTGAAATAAACAACTACGAGGGAAATAAAATGCGAAATTTATGTTTTATTCATGTTTTGAGGTGTCTGGATTATTGCGGATACAGACCAACATAAAACCCAAAATCCCCGGGGGTTTCCGGGGGGTATATAAAAATTTCCCCCCTTTTTAAAGCCAAATTTTAACAACCCCAACAAAAAAAAAATCGGGTTTGAGATACAAAATTTTTCCCTTTCACCCCACCCCAAAAGGCCCTTTATGTCAAACTCGCAGTTTCATTTTAAACAACGAGTAAGGGCATCTTCAGCGGTGGTCTATTTTTGGAACAACTTTATACTTGATTTGCATCAGCAAAACTTTAATAGAACCAGCTAAAATAGACCAACTTCGCGTTCCCCGCACCGGAGTTGTATTTATTGTTGTTAAACTCGCCAACGCCTGTCATCCTATCATCATTCAACATCAGAGATCAAAAGTTTTTTTTATCAGAGATCGCAGATTTTTCGCAAACTTTTTGTCCAAATAAATTTTACTGCGAGTAGTGCGTCTTTAGCAGAAGACGAGGAGTACTTGCTGTTTTGTTTGCCTGAAGGTTTAGCAACATCTCGGAAATTTATTTCACAGAAATTCCACCAACTTATTAAAAGTTTAGCAAATCGACTAACTTCCCAGATTGTTTACAATTTCTCGAAAATTATTGAAATATGTGTGTGTACTGCTTTAAATCATGAAAGATGTACCAACTGGGAGCTAAATAACTTCTGGGAAGCTAAATGGACTTCTCTGAATTTCCACCACTTCTCTTTTCAAAAAATAATGAGCAAACTTCATGATTATTCAACTTCCGAGAAGCTTAATCAACTTATGTCAAGTTCATTATATTTCCACCCAATCTTCATAAATATTCCGAAGTTCAAAGTAATTCAGAAAATAATTTTCAAAGAGTTCGTTTAGTTTCTAGAAGCTTATATAAGTTCTGACCAATTCACGTAACTGCCGAGACTGCTTAAAAGCTGTAGAATATGCAATTGAATTATATAATATTTAAAAACGATTCCTGGCAAAATCAAAGAGTATTCAAACTTTCCCTCTACGAAATACGAATTGAATCTATCTTCAAGATACCATCGGTTTCCCCCAGAAAGCTTATCAAAACTGCTATAGCAAAATGTATCCTCTCCCTCAGAAGATGAACCTGACTTCGAATATCCTGATCCCCTGTAAACCTGCCGAAAGTATCTTTACAACAGGCTTCTCGAAAATTTATCTGTATGAGATATTTCAGAGTGCTAATCATGACCAATCCATCAAAAAACCGATTGTTCACTTTGAAGACATCATTACTTTTCATTTCATAGCAATCGAAATACTATTCGGAATCGGAATTTGCCACCAAATTAGTCGTAAAATCCACACTAGTCACACTTCTGGGAGCCTCCTCATTTCAAACTAGCCAGCGTTTCCCTGAAAATGCTGTGTCTGTAAAAAACTTAAAGAATCATTCGTTATTCAAGAATGAACCGAAGAGGTGATTCGCTAGCACCGGGAGCAACTTGAGGTAATTATCAGCATCCGAGGCGAGCACCACCACTTTCTGTCCGGCTCCAGCATCACCAGCATCAAACACGGCCATTCTTCGGCCCATAAATATACCTCCGCAAGCCTCAATGCTTTTCCGGAACGAAAAATACCGGAACAATATCTGCAACAATTAAAAAATAACAGACATTCGGTCCATCGGTCTGCATTTAAAGTTATGTTGGTTTGCGCGAGGGTTTGCGTTAGTAAACAACACGGTAGATTATAAACTTGAGTTTTTGTTTTGTAAAAGCTGAAGTTTTACTCATTAATTGGTATTATCAAGTAGCGTGTAGTGTTTTGGAACGGTGTTTTTCTTGTTCCAAATTGCTGAAAGAATGGATCAAAACATATAGGGAAACTGCCCCCATATTAATCTCATTGTTCCTATATTCATCCTACGATGAATCAAACAATTGGGCAGTTGAAGGATCGGTTTCGTTTTCTAATAATGTTTGCTTACGTTAAATAACTACAACAAACATTACTATCTAATCCTGTCACGTTATATCGTTTTATTTCAAGTAGGATGAATTGCAAAGTGATGAGATTAATATAGGTTCATCTTCCCTACCAGTTTTAAAATGATGCAAAATAGATCCGGTATAAAACAAAATTTACAACACCGGTGCAGCGATGTTTTTGAGTTTGATCTAAAGAAATAAATTTAAACCAGGATGCCTTAAAGGAGATAATTAGTTTCACACTGACAGGCCTATATTCTATGCCATTGGGATACTGTCATTATAGAGTTTGCTGACAGCTCGCTTACCACCACAAACATAGTCGACGGCCGGTTTGTGATCATTCCAAAACTAAAAAAGCAAAACAACAACAAAAGAAATCAAACAAAACTGCTGTATCTTACTATCGCAACAATAATAATAACAAATATAAACCGAGTAAACAAAATCCGACGTAGCTTTTGTGATCATTCTAATAAGTGACAGGCTGTCCAGAAAAAATATGGCATCCTTGATTTTTGCACTTTTTGCGCTGGTTGCAGCAACCACTATGTGCGTAATACACTATTGAGTATTCCTTACTATTTCGCTCCACTGCTAAATCTCATTTGATACCCCGCTACACCATCGATATTCCCTACCAACTGAAGAAAATAGATCGCTTGAGATATTAGAGTCACCCTGGGTGTGATAGATTTTCCTTCTGGAAATGTGGTAGTGCGCTTTGGACGAAAACATAACAAACAGTTGCCAAGGGCTTCAAATGGTGAGTTGACAACTTCGAAGGAGGGTGCGGCCGACCTCTGGTCCTCACAAGTTCCTACCTCACGCCTCCACGAATCATATGATAACAGAAGGCTACCAGCTGAATTCATCAGTATCTTTCATTGAAATTTTATCTTTGATATTTGGAATGATCTTTTCTTTTTTCAGCTTTTTCAGGACGAATAGGATATGAATACATCTTATTTTTTTCAGTAACCATCCAGTGGATGTCCAGTGGATATATTTTGTACATACGCATATTATGTTCTCGGATTGACTTACTGTAGCCACTTTCTACATGGTCAAGTAATTCAATTTGTGCAATGTGTAATTTGTAATTTCATGTACATCATTCAAGTTTGAAATTTAGCATTTTTGTTTTTATGATATCTTAATTTTTGGTGTAAAAACTATACTAAATATTAAATAACATATAATGGGGAAAGGGAGAGACCATCAGGGCACCCAAGTGAAACGATTTGGATAAGGAGCATGGGACTGCCTCCTCTCTATTGTTAACATCTCGCGGAATGAGGGCGGGCTCTTCGACCCCATCTATTGGGTTTATTCTGTCAATCGAGGGCTCGATTCTAGTGCTGTTAGTGTGAACTTGCTTTTGGAAGGAGTTTCGCTCCCCCAAAATTCGCGGGTTTCACGTAAGTGTCTCTTACGGGCCCGCTCAAACCTTTTTGGCCCTTCATAAAGGAGCTTGATGATCACAAACAACAATAGAATCCTGATCAAATCGTTTTTCCTCTGCTATAGGATGTTACCATAGACTAACTCTAAGACCAGTAGGTCCCGAACAAATACGATATTTTTCTTGGCTCAGTCAGTACTAGCACATCGGTCCCAAGCTCGGTCCCAAGCTCAATGACTCGCCCCTAACAACGTAGCTCACACCAACACATTCTCAAATGTTGTGTCAAAATAACATAGTGAATCAAAACAACAACCCAGATACTAGTACCGGAAGGTACCGAAAAGCGCAAGAATTATTGCAAGCGTGTACTTCGGAACTAGGGGTTCTACAACAGTGAACCAATTTCAAATCGCTAGTTGCACATTGATTGTTGATGTTACCTTGCTACAATAGATGGTATAGTATTGTTGGTACACTCAGCGAAATATACTTTCGATATTCATAAGATTGCATTATGATTATTTGCCACAAGAAATCGTTATGAATTTTATTCATTTACCTTATGAAATATAATGATGTTGAAAAAATAAAAATATGGAGCAATCTGGATTCGAACATTGAACGTTGAGGTTGTGGGTCCAGTGACTTGACCACTGGTATACATCACCACCTGTGAACAGGAAAGATTAAAGGCGAACAAGAACAACGTCATGTGAAATAAAATCCATTCATAAGTCAGGCGTATGAAATTTCAAACATCGTTCATAAGTTGAAGCTTATGAAATTCTTAAGATTATTTGGCTGAGTGTACTATTAGCGGCTGGATAGTCACGAAGAAAATGCATATATATTTTTTGGTTCATGAAGTACTAGCTCGGTCCCAAGCTTAATGATTCGCCCCTAATAACGTAACTCACACCAACACACCCTCAAATATTCTGTCAAAATAACAAAACGAATCAGAACAAAAACAAAGATACTTATACCGAAAGGTTTGGGACCTACTGGTCTTAGGGTTAGTCTATGGTATTACCAACAATCAATGTGCAACTATCGATTTAAAATTGGTTCACTGTTGTAGAACCCCTAGTTCCGAAATACACCTTGCAGTCTGCACGTTGCCATGCACTCTTGCGCATCTAAGGGGCGAATCATTAAGCTTGGGACCGAGCTTGGGACTGGTGTGCTAGTACTTCCTGAGCTAAAAAAAAACGTTTTCTTCATGACTATCCACCCGCTGGTATTACATAATCATCATCTTCATCATCAAACATAACAAACAGTTGCCAAAAAGATTAAAAATGGTAAGCCAAATTTTTATGTTATCTGTGGGGAAAAAAAATTTTTACACGACGATAGACACGATAATGTGCGTTAAACGTCCCTAAGCATAAAAGACAGAATCGTTTTGATACCCGATCCACTTTGAAACTGGATGAAAAACGAATTTGTAAACAGTTTTTAACGGAAGATAAAACAAATACAAGCGCATCTGGTGATGAAAACTACAAAAATAGAATAGATACTACTCAAATTGTATTGCACAGAACCACAAAATATTAATCAATTTGCATGGAATGAGTCGTCTGTACCTGTAGTTTGGGGTCGAATGATTCATTTCCTTTCTCAAATATTTGCCTAGAAGGTTTGAGCCAGCTCAAGAAGTGAACAATGTAAGCATTGTTGCACACATTGTTCATGTTTATTATTGGAATATTGATGAACTTGTTTGATACGATTTCAAGGTTCAACAAATTGGAACACACCAATGAATCACGCCAATCACGTGAAACCGATTAGACACAACGAGTGTGGAGCCCTCATCAATACGCAGGGCAATCTATGTATACAAGCTAGATGTAGCAGCCGAAAAATTGAATTCTTGCTCAACTTTTCTAAAGGACCTAAGTAACAATCAGATAATCTCTCCTCTCTCGTTCTCGTTAACTAAGTACGGCGTTGTTCTAAAACATTCTGACAGTTTCTGTCAGCGTATCGGAAGATAATGGAAATGTCAAGCATATTATGCATATAGAATATGACGGAAAACGTAAGAACGAGTGATTCAATGAAATAGAAAGTAAACAAAGAGCGTCTCTCATTATTAATTTATTAATAAGTTCTTTTTGAAAAGTTGAGCGACTATTGCCGTTTTGAAATTAGAGCATAGCCAACAGGTAAATTGACGATGACAAATCTTGACGGCAGCATGACAAACTCTGTTCGTCTCACGAACCAAGAACGTGCACACTTTTTTGATCGCCTTGTTCTACCGTGCTGAGTAAGCACCTATATTATTTATTGGTTTTCAGCTCAACGCTTTATCAGAATCGAACACAGCCGCAGATGGTACACATAATAAGATGAAATCATCGATGATTGCCTGATAAGATTGGATCCGTGTTACATTTCATTTAACCGTATAACAGAAAACCAAGATCCACCAGGTTGTAAACCGCAACAGACGCTGAGTCTGGCAGTGAAACCAAAAATATCACATCCACCATCGTCTTGGTTCCCACGGGAAACGGGAGGTGATGATTCTAGTTTCTATTGTTTCTCTCTTGGTATGTGTAGTTGCACCGATCGAAATAAAAGTATGTAGGTGGTTCGTGACCTTTCAAAACGGCTTGCCAATGATTGTAGGGCAAAAGAGAAACGGTTTAGTTTTGAATGAACGATGTGGCTGAGGAATATCATCCTGCCGGTTCGTGATAGGCAAAGCACAGACATCGCGTCATTACCAACGATGTGGATTGATGGATTTCTGTAGAAGCCGCAACCAGGGGGGGAAACGCGTGCAACCTGAGCTGCTACTGCAATTATTTCGAGCTCTCCACTCACTGGGATATCAGCTGATCGAAGCGTGATTGGGAAAAGGTTGGCCTGGCACCAGATAAACAAACTGGGACGCAGTTTTCATAACCGTGGCGTAAGAACATTTAGTTGAAATGCGAGCTAATAAAGAGCTCTGTGTCAACATTAATGCATGAATTTGTACATTGCTTAACAAGTACAATGATACTTGAGAAAATTTCCAACTTAAAAGATTTCATCGAACAAACCGGGAATCGAACTCACCGTCTCCGCCATGGTGATACAAATCTGAGGGCCCGTAAGTATATTATTAGTGATGAATGATAACGACATTGTCCTAACTTTTCAATGTTGGGACAAAAAATAATGTATCTTTATCTTTGTTGCATACTCAACACAATAACGATGAATGACATGGAAGTAGAATCAAGATTATAATGTTTCATAACATCCGGTTGTTGTTCAGGAAAGAGACATAGCGTTGCATGTATATTGCTTTGTATGCAACAAAATTAAATTCAATCACGCCACATGTTGCATCTACCGAAAAGAGACAATGTTTCGTTTAATTCCTCTTTCGTGTGTATTCGTGTGCGTGTGTATGTATGTTAGTATGTGTGTTTATGTATGTGTAGGTGTGTGTATGTTTGTAAAGAAATGAGTTAGCTCATATTTCTCGGCAACCACTGGACCGAATTGGACGGAATAACCGCCAAATGAAAGCTACTATGGTCCCATTAAATGTTTTTAAAATCGGTCAACTGGTTCCAAATTTTGAAAATATTATCTAAAACGTTTCAAATCTATCATGCAACGCCTCAAATCACATAAAGATTCGATAATAAGATCAATATTAGTCATACTGTGTGCCCAGAAGAACACTGGCCACATCCGGACATGTTGCGGGTACCTCCGAAGAAGTGGTCAAAACATACCATGCGACACCTCAAATAAAATTAGAATTCAAAAATAAATGCAATACTGGGGGTATCAAGTGCCCAAAACCTTATTGTCATGTTCTTGGTACCTCCGGGGAAGAGTCCAGTTTTATACTTGGACCAAAACATATCATATGACATCTCAAATCACATGAGAATTCAAAAATAAGCGTGGTGCTGGTAACATCAAGTGCCCATAACTGCTTTTGTCTCCGGAATACAGCATCAAGCAATTATAAAAAAGTATAGAAAATAAGATCGGTCAGATTACACCATGGGTGGATTAATTCAGTTTTTTTTAAATTCTCATGTTATGTGAAGTGTGTATATTTCTAATGACCTCCCTCGATACCCGGTATATGTCTAGACCTAAATATTTTTTTCTTTATTTGGTGATAGTTGAATCCTATTCGGATGACCGATACCATAACTACTCAATGTTAATAGCCAACTAAAAGACCATAATACCTTTGATTTAACGGCTATTGCATCGAATTCTTAATTCCTGAAATCCAAGTTTTCAGAAACTTTATCAAACCATATCTTTGGAGCTGTTTCAAAACCTTTTAATAGGGTCCTCTCGGACCATTATACTTTTCATTCGGCGTTTGTTGTGTCCAATTCAGTCCAGTTGTTACCAAGATAGTTGACATAGTTCCTAAAATCTAAGTTTTCCGGAATGTTGTCCTACCATATCCCCAGAACTGGTTAACCCATTCCAGAAATATTAAATTGGCTCTATGGAACCATAATACCTTTCATTAGACAGTTTTTTGTGTCTAATTCTGTCAAGTGGCTAGCAAGATATACAACTTAGTTCTTAAAATCTGTGCTAAACTTTTTTCAGTCATATCTCCGAAACCAGATAACCAATTCCAGAAATATTTAGTAATATCTTTTGGCGGTCATTGCACCCAAAAAAAACCAAAACAAATCAAAAGCATTCAATGAGACCATGATACCACTTATTTGGCACTCAATTCAGTTGAGTGGTTGCTGAGAAACATGAATTAGTTCCCAAAATCCGTGCATTTTCGGAAATTGTTCCGTCAATATCTGCAAACCAAGATATCCGATATCAAAACCATTCAATAGCGTTTAATGTGACCGCAATACCTTATCTACAGTTGTAACTAAACTGGCAGGCCTAGGCGCCGATGTGCGGAGTATACGCCGTACCCGCACTGGCGAAATGCTCCTGGAGCTTAAAAAAGCGACATGAGGGGGGGGGGGGGAGTGGCAAAGGGTATAACAACGAGCCAACCGTAATGCAGGTAACCCAACTAAACCTGAACCATTGTGAGGCAGCCCAGCAGCTGCTGTGTCAGACAGTTAGCGAGTCGGCATCGGATATCGCCATAATTTCCGACCAATACCGCATCCCATCCGGCAACGGGAACTGGTATGCGGACAGGTCTAATATGGCGGCATTATGAACGACGGGCAAGTACCCGGTTCAGGAGGCTGTGTCCATCACAAACGAAGGCTTCGTGGTTGTAAAAGTTAATGGAGTGTTCTTCTGCAGCTGCTATGCACCGCCAAGGTGGTCGATCGAACAGTTTTCCAATATGCTCGATCGGATAACAACGGAGCTAACTGGCCTGAACCCGTTGGTAATAGCGGGGGACTTCAACGCTTGGGCGCTCGAGTGGGGGAGCCGCCTAACCAACCCTAGGGGCCAAATTCTTCTGGAGGCCTTGGCTAGGCTCAATGTGGACCTAGCTAACGTGGGTACCAAGAGTACCTACCATAGAAACGGAGCGGAATCGATCATCGATATAACATTTAGCAGTCCTGGGCCAATTAGCAATTGGAGGGTGGATGATGGCTACACTCATAGCGACCACTTAGCGGTACGTTATTGTATCGTCCACAATACAAGGCAGCGCGCGGAAGGAGGAGCATCCACTCCATTCGCCTGCAGATGGAGGACGTTCTACTTTGATGTAGAGACTTTTAAAGAGGCGCTTGAGAGGGAACGAAACTTACGCAAAACCCAGGAACCTTGCGGCGAACGACTCGTTATGACACTTACACGAGCGTGCGATGCGACCATGCCGAGGGAATTCAAATCGAGGAATGGAAGATCGCCGGTGTATTGGTGGACGGAGTCGATCGCCGACCTCCGAAGAACATGCCTCCACGACCCAAGTCCATGCCCCCCGCCGCCGTAGATGTGTCCCATGACCAGCGTTCCAGTATCCCAGACCTTAACGCTGTCATAGCGACGGAAGGGTGGACGGCTCAGCCGAACACCCGTGACCACGTGGGCACCGACAACGGCACAACGGGGGTCGGCGACTAGGCGACGGTGACGAATGATGAACTCATTGCGATAGCAAAGTCGCTAAAGGTGAACAAAGCGCCGGGACCGGATGGTATTCCGAACCTGGCCTTCAAGACGGCTATCTTGCTGAATCCCGAAATGTTCAGGGTGGTGATGCAAAAGTGTCTGGACGAGGGCGTGGAATGCGTTCAATAGCGCCAGTTGGGCGGCTATCGCCGACTCGCTCCAACGCCTTCAGGTTCCTGGGTACCTGTACAAGATTCTCGGAAGCTACTTCCAGAATCGCGTACTGGTATATAATACAGAGGCAGGCCAGAAACGTGTGCAGATCACCACAGGCGTCCCGCAAGGTTCGATCCTGGGTCCGGTGTTATGGAACACGATGTACGACGAGGTACTGCGGCTTGAGTTCCCGAGCGGGGTAAAGATAGTCGGGTTCGCAGACGACATCACCCTAGAGATATGTGGCGAATCCATCGAGGAGGTCGAGTTCACGGCCTCACACTCCATTGGCATTGTGGAGAGATGGATGAGCTCCAGGCAATTGGAGCTAGCCCACCATAAGACCGAGGTCACGGTGGTGAATAAGCGGAAATCGGAGCAACATGCGACGATTAGTGCAGGTAACTGCACAATAGAATCGAAGAGGTTCTTGAGGTATCTTGGGGTTATGATCGACGACAAGCTGTCCTTTGTCAGTCACGTCGATTACGCTTGCAAGAAAGCCTCTATGGTTATATCGGCATTATCCCGCATGATGTCGAATAGCTCGGCGGTGCAAGGGAATAAGCGTATACTCCTGGCCAGCGTCGCCCTGTCCATATCACCGCCTTGAGTACCAAGAGCTACGCAAGTAAACTAGAGAGTACACACAGGCTTATGTGCCTAAGAGTGGTGAGTGCATACCGAAAGGTATCACGCGACGCGGTCTGCGTCCTAGCGGGGATGATGCCAATAGGCATTGTCATAAAAGAGGACGTAGAGTGCTTGGAGCAACGTGGAACAAAAGGTATTCGGAAGACCACTAGAGCCGCATCCATGGTTAAGTAGCAGAGGGAATAGAACAACTCCACCAAAGGTCGGTGGACCCACCGACTAATCCCGGAATTAACCGGGTGGGTCGGTAGGCGACACGGTGAAGTGTACTTCTACTTAACGCAGATATTATCTGGCCACGGCTGTTTTAGACAATACCTGCACAAATATGGGCATGCACAATCCTCCGCATGCAGCGAGTGCGCGGGAGTCGGAAACTGCGGAACATGTGTTCTTCGCATGTCCTCGCTTCGACGGCGCGAGATCCGGCATGATTGCTGTAAGCGGTCACGACACGACTCCGGATAACTTGGTCCAGAGGATGTGTCAGGACCGGGACGTCTGGGACGCGGTATGCGTAGCAGCCTCCCAGATCGTCCTCGATCTCCAACAAAAATGGCGAAACGACCAAAGGCAGGTCGCAGGGACCACCTAACTACTAAAGCCCTAAGTAGTTAGACATAGTGGGTGCTTAACAAGCACAATAGCCTACTCCCCGAAGTAATACCGAAAGGTGGTCCCGGGAAGGGTCCAGGGCTTAAGGCACGGGTGGGTTTTTAGTGGGTCGAGGAGTTGGCACCCTCATCCCCACACCCTGAGTTCTTCAGGTGTCTGGTTGCAGATTTTCCATTCCGTTTAAAAAAAAAAACACACACACACACACAGGAATTTCATGATCTCGTTGAGCTGAGTCATATCGTATATGACACTATAGTTCAAACTATAGTTGTAGCTGTTTTTTTTTTTCAGTTATAAAAAGTTACGATATCTACTAAACCATGATCACTGAATCTTCTGGAAGGTCAACAAACACAATGAGATAATCTGGGATGTCCTAAATCATCCATACTGTGCGTGAGTACAGAATTTAGGATCTACAGTTGTAACTGTAGCGTTTTCGGCTATACAAAATTACGATATGTATTCAACCATGTTCATTGAATCTTCTTAAAGGTCAAAAGATATAATGCAATAATCTGTTTTTGAGTTCATAATTGAGGGTCTTCAGTAGTAATTGTATTTTTTTCGGCTACACAGAGTTACGATATGTATTCATGTATATAACATGGTTGAAAACATATCATAACTTTGCATAGCCGAAAAAGTTACAATTACAATTATAGATCCTAAGTTCAGTACTCCAGGACAGGTTGGATGACTAAGAACATACCAGATTATCTCATAATGTTGGTTTTCCTTCCACATGTACTATTGTACATCTGAAAAAGCTACAGTTTCAATTGTAGATCCTAAGTTATGAACTAATTAACAGTCTGGTATGACCCAAAACATCCCAGGTTTCATCATAATGTCGGTTGACCTTCGAGAAAATCCATTGAACATGGTTGAATATACATTGTAAATTTGTCTAGCCTTAAAACTATAGTTACAACTGTAGATCCCAAATTCTGAGCTCCAGAACAGTTTGGATGACCAAGAACATCCCAGATTATCTCAAAGTGTCGGTTGACCTTTCAAAAGATTCGATGAAATTTATTGAATACATATCGCTAATTTGAATAGCTAAAAAAGGCTACAGCTATAACTGTAGATCCTTTGTTCCGAACTTCTTCATGTTCAAATTTCTCTGGGTAAAAAATCAGGGGGGCATATATTTTAAATTTTTCTCTGATAGAATAGTCAATTTTCAACAAGTTTGCCCCAGATAATGTTCGTTTTTGTTCAGTGTGTGATTTTATACAGGCATTTTTCTTCAGGTAGAAGTCTATCCACAACAAATTTTATAATTACTCAGATCATTAATTTGTTCGACAGCAAGAACTGATTGTTGCTTTTGTTCATGTTGCTGATAAAGCAATGTTGCTATCGGTAGTGTATTGCAATAATGACAAAACGTTTTTTTGTCGCTGTTACATGAAAACAAGATTGTTGCCACATGTATGCGAATCACAACATTTTCTCACAGCAACTTGTCTCTTTCCCATCATCGATACAACATTTTGCTGTTTCGACGATTTTTGACTCAGTTTCGTGATTATGTTTTATCGAAGACTGGGAATTAGAATTGGATTGGATTATTTGCATGCTTTAAATCATGCTCAAAAGGTAAAAGAACAGACGCTAAAGAAGCAGAAAAAGTGCAATAAGAGAAATGGAAGCAGAGGAACGAATGGAGGTAACGGAAGAGGAAATTGCTGTAATACGAATAGAAGAATAGAAGAATAGAAGAATAGAAGAACAGAAGAATAGAAGAATAGAAGAATAGAAGATAGAAGAAATATAGAAGAACGGATTGTGTGAAGTGGTATGAAGTAAAATAAACAAAAGTCATGTTTGAATAAACGATCAAACACAATAAACAAACAGCAACATGATGGAAGCAGATGAAAAGAAAAATTAGTACAAGGAGCTTGAATTTGGATTTTCGTTAACTCATTGACACGAATGTACATTGGTGTAAAGTGTCACTAGACAAATATAAAGAATACCAATAAGTGTGTTGTTCAAAACCTTTTATCTTTTATAATTGACATCACTTCACGTTTTTGAGTATGAAATTCTCATCTCTTTCCAAATGAGCAAACTTATCTGAATCGTAGATCGCGTTCAATGAACTCAAACTGTGTGAAAGTGACATATTCACTAAAGTGAAAACTATGCATGTTTCCTGTTTGAAATTCCAGAAATAAATGAAACATTCTATAGCATGTTCGTTTGATCATCGTGGGAAATAAACGGTTCCTGCCGTCTACTTCCGCCTTGAGAGGATTATATGTGCACCATTCGCACTGTTTTCCTACCAGAAGACCTTGACTGCCGTAGAGTGCACTGCATATATACACATTCCTTCTGAGAGTTCGCAGACCTCGCATTTGTTGTTTATCAATGAAGTCGCAGCAGTCGCCGGCTCAGACAGTAGTTCAATTCAATTACTTACTCACGGAAATCCACTACGACACAAAATAGTTGAACCATATTTGCCTGGTTGTTTACTGTGTATGAATCCTTGTATTGTGTCACAACAAAGAGATCAGCTCTGCCGGGCGGGCGGTCAAACGCCTTGCGCTCATCACAAAATATCAAAGAGTGTATTTCCCAACCACGCATCAAACCTGACAACGTATACAGGAATCCTCCGAATAGTCCACCAACCCCACACAGCTGATCTCAATATATAATTGTTTTGAATCAATCAAAAACTTGGCCAGTGAAGACTATATTTCCTGTAGACATGTTGGGATTTTCCCCGTTTAGAGTGAAAAGTTCAGTTTCGATGTGCGTTGACCGAGATTTAGCTTGTTTGTCGAGTCATTGCGAAGAAGATTCACAAGAAGACAAAAAGCTATTTTTAACAATTCTGTATGTTTATAATCTTTGCGTGGTTATTTACTGTGCGCATCATATAAGACTATCTTAGTATCCGATTAACTTATGTAAGGTGGGAGGTTTTCGGTGCGTAGCTAGAATGATTTGTAAATTGGAGGCTTTATTCGGCTCATAATTCAAATGGAGCGAACGGTGAAGTTGTTTGACCGTGGCGAAGTTACGGTAGCACGTAGAATAACAGCAAAACGTGAACACAACATTAACACATGGAATGAATTCATCCACGAGACTGCTCCTTATAACGTTGAAGCAAAAGCAACTGCACTCTAATTACGAAGATAATTGTAAATCAATACACCAGACGACACTTGAGAAATTCAGTTTTTACTGGAAAGCGTGCTTATCGTTATCAGTATCAAATGACCTTCGGTAGCTTGAAGTGGTTTAGAGCCGTCAACAAAAACAATATTTAAGGTGTACGATTATCACCAATATGCCTTGACGATTTGAGAGAATTGTGTGATAAAGGCTTTGATTGAATCGGGAAAGAGCTTCGTTATAGGTGCAGTCAAGGCTTGAAATATTGGCGGCGGTGTATTTTTTTAAATTTGCCTAACGAAATCGTATTTTAATGACATTTATCACCGGAGAAACAAGAGCAGAAATATTATAGTATAGTTTTAACCTCACAACTACTGACAATATGGCAACACTTTTCTGAAGGATGATAAAAACCGGATTTTTTTCGGTGTCGGAGTTAATTTAATACAAAAAGAAAATAAAGGGGAAAATCAGATAGGCTGTTTTGAAACGTTTATAGGGTTATGTGATGAAATGTCATCAAAGTCCCTCTTTCATCATTCGGTTTATGTACCAAATAGCTCATAAATTCAGCTAAAATTTGACGGCTATCAAAGTCCATTGGTCAACGCAGTGGAAAACAACACAGGTAGAATTTCAGATTGATCACACTCGGAGGAAACAATGAACTACTCGCAGAAATTTACAAAACAAAAAAAAATAATGGGGACCCCTTAAGGGCCGGTTTATAAACCACGTAGACTCATTTTTGAAAATCTCAGACACCGCCCCCTCCCCCTCGTAGACTTTTCTCCATACAATTTGTTGAAATTTTGTATGGAGCCTAGACTTTGGTCAGCACCCCCTCCTCCCCCAAAAAAAGTCTACTGGTTTAAGAATAACCCCAGTTAATGTGATTGGAACGTCTGTTGGTTCTCTCCGATCGCACAAACGCGAAGCATAGCTTGTTAACTTCCATCACAACTGTTGGTTTATCTTGCTGTTCGCTGAGGCCCTGGAGTAATTGTCGCACCCATAGCGCTTCCTGACATGCTTCGTTGAGCGCGACGTATTGATAATGGTAAAAGGTAATGGAAGATTGTCGACGACTTGTCCACGAAATAAATATTGGACTCGGAAAAAATGCGACACTTTGTTTTGGGTGTGACGATTTATCGCGTGGGTAAAAATTAATGAAACTTTGAGTAATACTAGTTAACAGTTATGTTTATGTGTGCAAAATTTTATTGCGATCTGTCAAGTAGTTTTCAAGACGCATTCGAAATTCCAGCAAATCTTGGGCGCGATGATCGATAATCCTGGTCAGTCACACAGATGGATCGGCACAAGGCTTGGAATCCACCATTCCACTGTGTCCCGCGTTGTGAAGATGTTCCAGGAGACGAAGACCATCAAGCGGCGCTCTGGAAGCGGCCGAAAACTGAAAACGGAATACCCAGAGAAGGCGCGGAAGATAAGGCAGTACTTTAAGAATAACCCGAACCTTTCCACCCGAGACGTGGCCAAAAAGGTCAATTCGTCGAAGTGGTTCGTCCAGCAGACCATGAAGCGGCTGGGCTACGTGTTTTTTAAGGTCAGGAAGGCGCCGGACTGACAAGCAAAACACGGTGGCCAAATTGCGGGGGGGGGGGGGGGGGGGGGGGCGGGGGGGGTCGTCGTGGGGGGGCGGGGATATTATGGGGGGGCCCCACCCCGGGGTGTTTTTTTGGTGGGTCCCGGGGGGGTCCGGGGCCCCGGGGAGAAGCGAATTTTGGGGGGGCCTGTTTGTGGGGGGGGGTCGGGGGGGGGGGGGGGGGGGGGCGGTTTTTGCCCCGCCCCACCCGGGGGGTTTTTCGGGGGGAATGCTTGCGAGGTTGTGCCTTCCTTGCTCTCACCGTGGTCCACGCTGTTCTGGCCGGATATCGCTTCGTGCCATTACGCCGCATAGTTAATTTTCTTTTCTCAGCGGTGCCTAATTTTTACGCATTTTTCTGTCACCGTTGACATATTTGAAAATGCATAAAAAGTACTCTTCATACGTGTATAAAAACTAGTCACTTTTTGACGGATAAACTATAATCTTGAAAATGTGCAAAACATAGTCATAAAATGAGTTTATCAGATTCACCATGATAGACGAACAACTTTGCTTATGTTCTTATGCTGCGATCTGTCATAAAGCAGCTGATGACAAGGTGTGATCGTACGGCAGGAACGCACTGGCAGGTGCGGATGTTAAAAGGCGCAACGTACAGATGAAGAGGTATGCATTATACCGTTCCACAAAATTTATTAAACTATGCTGGCAACGTGATGATGTTGCATCATTTTGAAGCAATTTTGAAGCGATTGAGATATTATTCCTCGATTGACAGTTAAACCAGGGGCTGGATAGTCAAGAAGAAAACGTATATAATTTTTGGCTCTGAAAGTACCAGCACATCGGTCCCAAACTCGGTCCCAGGCTTAATGATTCGCCCCTGATAACGTAACTCAC
The DNA here is from genome assembly GCA_024533555.2 of Aedes koreicus. NCBI lineage: Eukaryota > Metazoa > Arthropoda > Insecta > Diptera > Culicidae > Aedes > Aedes koreicus. Next base: position 99,583 of record JAHHFK020000137.1, on the reverse strand, counting down.
ACGAAAAAACCCTCAATTATTCTGTCAAAATAACATAGCGAATCAAAACAAAAACAGAGATTCCAGTACCGAAAAGCGCAAGAATGTATTACAAGGTGCAGACTGCAGGGTGTACTTCGGACCAAGGGGTTCTAATTTCAAGTTTCATATTGATTGTTGGTTATACACTTTTGTGAGAGTCTGAATTTTCTCAAATTGTAGGCCGCTATGACTTCACTGGTCAAGTTTGTACATTTAAAATTTTGTAGTCGGAATTCAATTCTTTAAGCTACCCGTTGACGTTAAACTAGTGGCCAATAGTTCAAAAGTGAAAATTACTGTAGTGTTTTCAAATAGTTTTAATTTTATTTGATCTTTGAAATTTACTGCCAGTTGAAGAGTACATAGCTAACAATGCAATGTCTAAAGAAATAATACAAGACAATCCTTCCAAAAACCAAACCCTAGTAGATGAGACCAAGTTGCATAGACCCAATATAGTGCTTATAAACCGAGATTACATCCATATTCCTCGAAAGTTTTCTTCGTAATAAAGTTAGTTGTTTAATTTTTCGTAGTTCAGAGCAACAAGCGTACGATCAAGCTTATCTAAGCAAGCAAATAACGGGTTGAATGTCTTTTGCAGCTCAATTACTTTATGAGTTACAATAAATAATGTTATGTCTTGTTCAGACTACAGAGTTATAACACTTTATAACGGTTGTTAAATAATTTCAACAAAAAAGTCGTCATCAAGATAGGCTTATAACATGTTATAACTGCCCAGTCTAGCAGTGTTTTACCGACCGCTGTATTTTACCCTCAAGTAGGTATATCTCACTTAGACTCAGGTAGTATCTGAGATATTTATGGATCATTCCATTCAACGTGACCGTGAAAAGGTACAAACTTGTAACTTTCACCCCCTTTGCCCCAATCGATCGGCAGGATTATAGCAAGCGTCGCAGTAAAACCAAGGATTTCTTCGAAAAGGACAGCAATCCACCCAACTGCCCTTAATTTCGCCCAATTGTGAAATATTGGGCAGTTGTCAAACAGAAGTTAGAGAAGAAATGAAAGGTGGCTCGGGATGCAACAGAGATGGAAAGATGGTGGAACAAAATGGCCGCTCCGGTTAGCCAACAGAGTGTCGAAAATGTGATGAGTGGTATTCGAAGAAAAGTTCGAGATTTCATCAAAACCAAATCGGAATAATTTTTTCGCTATGTTCCTTAAAAGTGCAATAAATGACATTCATTTTGAGTACTCAAAATTTTTATTTCGATCACAATGTACCGAGATAGATTCGTTTTTTTTGCGTCCAGATATTAAATGACTCAAGCTTCAAAGGAAAAGATGAAAGTATTGCTTGAGGTTAAACGAAGCATAATTTAAGGCTCACTCTCTATTGTTATCCTAAGAAGACAAGAGTATGCCTAAATTACAATTAATTATTACAATGATTATCCTAATTGTACAGCAAACAATGGAACCCATGTAAGGTAACGGCCAATCAATGATTTCCAAATTTTAAAGTTGACAATCACCTTTCGTTCCCCTGGGATCCAATTTTATCATCTTATATTCGGTCGGTTGCTACCATGGAAGCCATACTATCTCGACAACAATACCCATATTACCTTTTCATCGTCGCATCGTTAGCAATGATAGATTTCCATATCGCCTTGTAACGCAAACAGAAAAAAAAAACAACCAGGCAATTCCTTGGAAGGTGTCGAAAGTATTCTATTTCCAATTACAAACAATGCCGTAGACAAAAAACATCGTTGATTGGGGCTAGGTTCATAGGTAGAATGGAACATGCTAGGCCCTTATCCATGAGGCCGTTGTCATGAATTAATGACGCGATATACTACGTAAATAGAACTGGCCTTTCGAACTGTGCTAAATAAATTGGATGGTTCAGTTGGTTGGAAAGATGTCGGGTTTAATCCACAAGGTTCATGTAGGACCGCGATGGTGTACACGCTTAGATTTTTTTACAGTTTACACTTAGATTTTTTTACAAGTTTACCGAATTCTCAACAGCTGAACGTTCGGTAATCCGATTTTACAGATTTCGGTGAAATTTTACAGTTATCTGTAAAAAAATTACCGGATTTCGGTAAAATTTTACCGAAATTCGTTAAATTGGATTACCGAACGTTCAGCTGTTGAGAATTCGGTAAACTTTTACGGATTTCTGTACAAAAATCTAAGTGTGTAATAATAGCATTATCTAATTCTTAAATTTCATAACAGATATGGCTGGTTAATATTAAAATGTATTTATTATTTTGCTTTGACCCGTCCCTTCTTATACAATTTTCTACAAACCGAGCCATAGCTTTTTCAGTTCAGTTTAATGGAAAAAAAAATCAGATCGGGTTCAATGAAAAACCTCTGTTTACTACTCTCGACTAAATGCCTCAAACAATCCAAAATGTACTATTTTTGATAATCTGCTAAGGTTGGTTAGGATTTCACATAAACAAACTCTTTTATTGTAGAATTTAACTGGTCATCCTGAAAAGGACGATGGTTATTATACGCGTTGGAAATTAATTTATATTTTCGGTTTATTTGGCCAGCAGGACACCATCATGTGCTGTATTCAATCCGGATAGAAGTTTATTAATCATATTCCGCTGGGAGGTGCCAGGCTCCAGTAAGAAGTGGATGCCACCCGCGCGGAATATCGATTTTAACGTTCCATTGCCACGGCAATAGGTCGAGCAGCCGGCGTCGGTGGTGTAGTGGTAAGCGTGACTGCTACTTGGCACCCCAGTGGGTCTGGGTTCAATCCCAGTCGACGTCGGTGGTTTTTCTGAGGCGAAAAAATCTGGTCACGTCTTCCTTCGGAAGGGAAGTAAAGCCGTTTGTCCCAGCTCATATTCATGAGTCGTTAGGTAGGGTCCAGGTGGTGGAGTCGTCTTCCTGGCGTCGGTGATTGTCACCATGTGAGGAAGTAGGCCGACGTAAAAAAAAATAGGTCGAGCGGGGAAACTTGCAAAACTTTGCAGCGCTCTTCCTTCTATCATGTAGATGAGCAAGCGCAGGCGATAATTTGGGAACCGAGATAGAAAAAAATCTTCGTAACGAGAGAAAAAAAAAAACCCCCAACACCAAATTTACTATCCCCAAAAAAAAATTTTGGTTCAAAATTGGTGGTTCGTGCGCTTTATATTGGTGTTGATAGCATTGCCTACAAAGGAGAGAGGCACGGGATGTACATGGCGGGGCAATTTAACTCAATTTTGCATCGTTTTTGACTCACTTTCGTCAAACGTGAAGTCACTCATATATGAGTAAATGTGACTGGGATTGACAAGTCGACATATCTAAGACACCGACTTAAATCAGATCAATGTTTTAGATTTGTCGACTTGTCAACCCCAGTCACATTTACTCATATATGAGTGACTCCACTTTTGAGGAAAGTGAGTCAAAAACGATTCAAAATTGAGTCAAATTGTCCCGCCGTGCAGTACGAAGCAAATTTCATAAGAGGGAGACGGGTTTCAGTTATAAAACCAGACACCGGCAACAAAGCAAAGTAATTTTGCAGCTGAGGGGTGTGGCTATTGCTGTATTAAACATGGAATGAAACTAAATGAAATAAAAAGAAGAAGACAGTTTGAACCATTTGTTACCCGTTTGTGAGGTCCCGAAAAGGGAAAACCATATTTTCAACCTATTCATATGCAGATTTGTATGGGAGCAAAAGTAGGTCATTTTTAAGTAAAAAATTGAACTACTTATAATACTAGCACATCATTGAAATTTGAATCCAAAATATTCTGAAAACATTTTGACCAAATGGTGTATAAGTGAAGTAATTCTATTCATTCAAACGAGAGTTATTAGCATTCAAAAACCTTTATCTTTTGCATAACGCTCTCATTTTTCAAAATTTTGAAATGATACCCTGTATAGAAAAGAGAAACGTAGTCCTAAAGCTCGATTCAAAGTAAATCTGGACGCACGGTTTAATACACCACCGCGTCCCTGGTGGTTGGAACAAGAAACATTTGACAGGCATTTGTTGATGTTTCATTGACGAAGAAATTGGTGAAAAGTTTTTCTCGATTGACCGACGCATCTCGAAATTACGGATCATGGAATTTGAGAAAAGAAAATTAATTGTGCACAAACATCTAGAGAATTCTTCGTGGTCTGCCTCAAAAATAGCAAAAGTGTTAAAATTCCCAAAGTCAACGGTGTGTCTTGTAATCAAACGTTACAAGGATACTCTGAGTGTGGATAGAGCACAGAGCATCTATCATAAAAGTGGCATTAGGGACAAAGAGCTGTGGAGAAAGGTGTTGAGGTACGTGAAAGGCAACCCAGGTGTCTCCATGCGTGATTTGGCAAAGAAATACGATTCCAACTTTTCCACCGTGCGTAACATCCTTTCAAGAGAAGGATATAAGTCTTTTTGTGCCAGTAAACATCCGAATCGCTCCCTGAAACAAAATTTAGTGGCCAAAAAGCGAGCACGATTACTATACGAACGAGTTTTGACGAAATTTGATGGCTGTATTTTAATGGAGGACGAAATATATGTCAAAATGGATTATAAACAAATCCCCGGACGAAAATTTGATCTCGCAACTGGTCGTGGGGATGTTCCTTCCAGGTATAAATTTGTTTTTGCTGATAAGTTTGCTCGGAAACTAATGATTTGGCAAGGATTCTGCAGTTGTGGCCTTAAAACCAAGATTTTCATGACATCTCACACAATGACGTCGAAGGTTTACATTAAAGAGTATCTGAAAAAGCGGATTTTTCATTCAGCAACACATGACCAACGTTATGTTTTGGCCGGATCTAGCCAGCTGCCACTACTCTAAGGAGGTACTAGAATGGTATGCTGCAAACAATGTTAATTTCGTCGCCAAAGAGATTAATCCTTCGAATTGCCCTGAGTTCAGACCGATCGAAAAATATTGGGCAATTGTCAAGCGAAAACTTCGAGGATGCGGTAAAGAAGTGACAAATGCACAACAAATGCGTTTAAAGTGGAATAAGTTCGCCGGTACAGTGTCACCAGCGACTGTGCAGATCATGATGGCATCGATCACAAGTAAAGTGCGACAGTTCGTTCGAAACGGTGAAATGTAATAACTTGTTATATATTTGAAAAGTGAATAAATACCCTTTTGTTTGACGCTTTGGTCAACCGTGTATGTTGTTTAATTCTTGAGTTATGATCACTTGAATGCGTCCAAATTTACTTTGAATCGGGCTTTACGTTAAAAAAAAGTATTCTCTCCATTAGTTTACAATGAGTGTAGGGTAAGGGGATGTAATGTTAGCCTAGCTCTTCATTCGGCCTATGTACCAAATATGGCATTAATTCTGCGATAATCAACAAAATTATGTTGGTATCAAGATGACCGATTTAATTCAAAGCCGTTCAGACATTATTAATCAATTAACTGTTGTTCAATTAGGTGTAATTCCCGATTTTCTTAACTTTTAAGACAACATGATTTCACTGTTTAAGCTGAACAGATTATCTACATGAAAATGATAAACATTTGGCTAGAAAATAGTCACACGTTATAAACTGACTGTTCACATAGATAAAATAATAATGATTTAACAAGAAAACCGTGGACCCAATGTTAGGGACATATTTTTTTCTTTGTACCCAACTATGTCATGGTGTCTGAATAACTTAGTAAAAATGTTGTTATTGGTAAAATTTTCAATGGAAATGTATGAATTTAAGTTGTATATTTTTCAAATGGCTCATCTAAATACAAGCCACAGGAATAAAATCCGTCAAGAGTTTATTATAATGATTTCATTATCGAATGGTCGATAATTCATATGTGAACATCTTTTAAGTGTTTCAAAGCAGTTTTATTTGAATTTTTTTCGAGAAATTTTTGTTGTTGAATTCTGCAAATATAGCTGACAATGCCTTAAATCATAAAATCAGAAAAAAAAATATCAATATGAAGACTGCATTTAATAATGAATCTATCTAATGAGACGAAGTTGCATTCATGAATAGGCCCAATTTTGTGCTTATAGGCCGACATTATATCCATATCCCTCGAAATTTTCTGACTTTATAAAATAAGTTGTATAACTTTTTGTGATACATACTACCAAAAAACTTATTGAAATTACCTTAGTTAGTGTATTACGAGTTAAATATCGCTTCCAGCTCAAATACTTTATGAGTTATAATAAAAAAATGTAATCGATCGTTGCATATTAAGCTGAATCAAGGGACACACAACCTAATTATAAAATTTTCGACAGTATTGAAAAATGTGTGAGCAAAAGGAGCTCCTTGATATGTACCGTCCACTCAATCAAATTCAGCAAGAACAAACTCAACATTTGGTTCAAGAACTCTATGGTTGAATCAATGTCGTGTTATAGCTTTTACCTCTTCCAAGTAATAGGTTTTTATAAAGCCTCCTCGTGTGCAACCGGTATTCATTTCTACGAAAACCTAACATCTCAAATAATTGAGCTTCTATTGTTTCCATGGAAGCGTTAAGTAATGCTAATTTACTCAAAATGCACATTGAAATTACTGCGTCATACAAGTTGCAAAACTCAAAGAAAATACCTCAACCATCCCATGAGCACCCCTATAAAAGTGCCAACAAAACGACCAAACTGTCACAACAATCGATACGAGATAAACTTACGCTCTTGTGCAATTCTATTATTGTTCGTTCGATCTCACGAGACTGCAGCTCGGTGGTCTCGTACGATTTTTGTCACTGACTGTCACAGCTACTGCCGATGCTGTTTTCGGTATCGTTTTCTGCTACCCTCTGTTTATGTAATCAACCGATTCGACCAATCTCGAACTACGTGCAATGAAACGATTCCGCACTTGCACGCGCTTGAGCGAGCGATGGTGTGAAGTTCAATGATATTGACTTTGAACTTACTCTACATTCGTTCAGTTTTCAGCTTTTTCGCACTTACTTTGAAACTTTGAAGGGCAAACAGAACTGCTGCTATCAGAAACGCAAAATATTCACTGTTTACGTGTCACTTCGTTTCCACTTTGCTACTTTGCTTTGTCACACACTGCTTCAAACTACTAACCGATACGCGCGTAGTCGTTACCTTCCGAAAAGGCAAAAGAGGACAAACTGAACCACTTCAGAAGAGGAAGTTTCAAACCCGCTTCGAACCGATCCCTTTGCTGGCTACGCCAAGTGAACTTTAGCTGACTGCTAACAAACCGACTCGATTCCGATTCCGATAGTAGACTGAACTTGATTGCAGCAACTGGTTTGAATTTGGCGTTTTCGACTGTCAAGAGCATGCACTTTACATGAATGCAGGTATTAGGCAACTCTAGGGCACTCTCTTTCTCAAAACCTTTATGGGTATTTATGTAGGGGTATAAAGCTAGAATAATACTACTAGCGACAACTACTACAGTATCCGAGTTAGTGATATATATTTGCTGACGTCGCGTTGGTTGTGAGTGAATGGGCTTTTTAACGTGTCGAACTTTATTTTTTATTCGCTCCGTTCGGTTGTTTGGGTTTGAACTGTGTTGACTGAGGGCAACTACTACAACAAATCAGTCAGTGTGTTTAGTATTGCTATATTAAATCGATACTCTTTTTTTCTAGAACTGACTGTTATCGCTTGCAAGCAGAAACATTAGTTGCTTTCTCCAGTTTCTGCTTACTGGGCCGAGTAGGTGTGCGTAACCGAAGTGGTTTTGGTTTTATTTTAAGGCTGAAATATATCACCACTCTTAAATTTTTTTTACAGTATTTGCTACTTTTTACCAAAATCTAAACAGGATAACTGTTTAGTTTAATTTGGTAAGTCAGTTAAGATTTTTTGTTTGTAAGGTAACGACTACACTCTTAGAAAAAATCTTGTAAATTTACGTCTACTTGAATGCACATAAAAGGAGCGGCTCGTTGGATAGAATATGCGTCTGTTTACAGGACCATAAAAATCGAAATGATAACTTACATGACATGACGTAAAAATAAGTTGAGGAACACAAAATGACATATTTGCCAAAGGCTGCTACTGTAAGTTCAAATTCAAAATCTTCTTGATGCCCCCAAGAATCTAGTTCCAATTACCGTCAGAAAAATTCAAGTTGCGGTTATAATATTTAATAAATAAAAAGGGTCCTCAATGTCATGGGTTGTCATGGTAAAAATAAGCTCAATATTATCCTGTAGGGTTCATTTGGTTCCAAAATGCTTGTGAATATATAAAATAAAATAATGCAAAATACGGTCGTTGACCTTCGTCAAAACATATTTTCAGGATGCTGGAAGTTGTCGCCATGCTCAGATTAATGAATGTTACAAGCAAATGAACTATGTGTGTTACGCTGAATAACCGTGTATCACTGAAAAAATAAATGAATTTGAAAACATTCCTTTTCTTTTCCTTATACCCAAAATTTTCCTTCAGGGTTAACAGTGCACCTATAATTTTTGAACATTAAATTATGCGTTACAAAGTTCAATCTGTTATGTATTTTATGTAGCATGAAGTAATCGTTTCATAATCTATCACGGAAAGAACGAACTTTAATTTGACTGCGTTAAAAAAAAAGTCAAATGTTCTTATTACACCAAAGGCAACGATCGTGTAAATATAAGGCTTTCAAATCCCAGTATTCAATCTAGTGGCTTATTTTTAACTTCACTCTAGAAGCTGTTGTAACGTGATTTTGAGTGTGACAGTATTTATTATTTTTGAGTTCAAATTAGGGCTTAAGAATATATCACATAGAGTATACAATTTAGTAAAATTTATGTTTAAATCTCAAAGTACACACTACCGAAATGTCAAGTAAATTTCAGTGCCTTGAAACCGACATATGCAAGCACCCTTTAGCACATAAGAATGAGTTTAAAGAGATGAGAATATAAATTCAATCAAACACACCTTTAGTCAACTTCCGTACACACTACCAAAATGACATGTAAATTTCGGTGACATGAGACCGACACAAGTAAGCGTCCTTTAGCGCATAACAATGAGTTGATAGAGATGACAAAATAAATGCAATCAAACACACCTTTTGTCGACTTGCGTAGCTGTCAGTTTCAGGATACATAATTTTATACAAAATCTTTGTTTACGTTCCCCGACTTTTTACAAAGACGAACTACGCTCGTGTTAAATTAATAATTTCTTAGTGTGTATTTACATGCAACAAGAATTACATCAGCGTTTTTAGATGCACTCAAACGAAGTGGCCAATAGGACTAAAATTTCTGTCCACCTTCAAATTTACATCAACCAAAAACAGAACACATTATTTTACATACCATGAGGTAATTTTCAGTCACAATCTTACTTGTATAAAGACTGGACGCGGAAAATATGAGACACACAAAAATGATCACCAAAAATTCATTTTAAATCAGATACTTCTCAAATTTTCAGGGATTAGATAACTATATATAGCTATGTTTTGGCATAATTTATTTATTGAATTTCCTCCCCCAAGCTTAACACTGCTCATGAGATCTTGGGCGAGGCTTTGTCCATCTTCCTTACACAATTTCTCCCAGTTTTTCTTCAAAGCTTCATCGGTTTTGAATGTTTTTCCGCTTTTCTTCAACTTCTTCTTCATTATCGCCTAAAACTTTTCGATCGGACGAAGTTCTGGTGTATTTGGCGGGTTCGCCTCCTTCGGGACCACATTAACGCCCTTCGCTTCGTACCAATTCATTACAGGCTTGGCGTAATGGCACGAAGCGAGATCTGGCCAGAACAGCGTGGGACCACGGTGAGATCGGAGGAAGGGCAGCAAGCGCTTCTGCAAGCATTCCTCTCGATAAATCTGCCCATTTATGGTGCCGGTTGTAACGAACGGCTTGCTGTACCGTCCGCACTCGCAGATCGCCTGCCACAACAGGTACTTCTTCGCGAATTTGTCCATCTTTCTCTTCCGGAACTTTTCCGGAACCTCCATGCGGGACGTACCGACAAAAAACTCGAGGCCAGGGATTTGTTTGGTGTCCGCCTTGATATATGTCTCGTCGTCCATGACGAGACAGCTTGGCTTGACCAGCCACTCACGGTACAGCTTCCGCGCACGCAATTTGGCCACCGTGTTTTGCTTGTCAGTCCGGTTTGGCGCCTTCCTGACCTTAAAAAAACGTAGCCCAGCCCGCTTCATGGTCTGCTGGACGAACCACTTCGACGAATTGACTTTTTTGGCCACGTCTCGGGGGGAAAGGTTCGGGTTATTCTTAAAGTACTGCCTTATCTTCCGCGCCTTCTCTGGGTATTCCGTTTTCGGTTTTCGGCCGCTTCCAGCGCGACGCTCGATGGTCTTCATCTCCTGGAACATCTTCACAACGCGGGACACTGTGGAATGGTGGATTTCAAGCCTTTCCTGACCAGGATTATCGATCACCGCGCCCAAGATTTGCTGGCGTAGCCTTCTTGTTTCGAATGCATCTTGAAAGCTACTTGACAGATCGCGATAAAATATTTTGCAGACATGAGCTATTTTGCACACATAAACATAACACTCTAAACTAGTATTCCCCCAAATTTCATTAATTTTTACCCTCGCGATAAAAAGTTACACTCAAAACAAAGTGTCGCATTTTTTCCGAGTCCAATCTTTAGATTTTTAATATTTTAAAACTGAATATATAATTTATAAATCTAATGAGTATTACTAGAGAGACCAATTGCTATTGTACTGCCTAATTGATACATTCTTTTAGAAAAACTCCTTTCAAAATAATAGAAATTGTACTTGAAAAAAATTAAACACTACTCGCAAAAAAAAACCACAGTAGAAATTACCATTTCGAGGGTTAAATTAAGCGAAAACACCAGCAATTTTCACCTGACTATAAATGCGTTTGATTTTACCATGCCTGCGATTAGATCAACCATGGTGCGGTTGATATCAATATGAGGTCTGTCAAATATACCACAAATGTTCCATAAACGTAGTAAATTTGACTGAAATTTCATGGTAGTTTTGAAAATAGGCCTAGTCGGGTAAAACGGTAGTTTTTACTACAAATTTTTTTTTTCTGTGTATCTTTTGTGTACAACTTTCTATTGCAGCCGTACAAATTGACAATGTTTTTGAGCAAACTAGTTTAGAGTGTAAAGTTTACATGTGCAAAATTTCGTCACACGGTAAGCTTCCTTTACCCATTAATGGGGACGATTTATTATTATTGTTATTCCTCCTGTGGGTTTTTACACATTTTACTGAAAAACTGCGTCTACCCAGTTAAATGGGTAAACGCAGTTTTACGTTAAAATGGGTAAAAAATTCCACAGGAGGAATAACATTAATAATAAATCGTACCCATTAATGGGTAAAGGAAGCTTACCGTGCACAATTTGTCTAGTGGTTATTGAGATGGCTTCCAAGCTAGAAATGCTTCGAGAAAAAATTATGGGCGCGGTCGGGTAAAATCCCGGCCAGTCCCACAGGTAAATCGCGAAACAGTTGGGTCTCGACAATTCGACGTGTCCTGTGTGGTAAAATCGTTCAAAGAGAGACCCAGACAACCCAGCGGCGAGCGAAGAAGACCGACTTCATGATCGCAAGGAAGGTAAGGGATTACTTCAAGCGCAATCCGAACCATTCGATTCGGGACGTGGCCAAGAAGGGCCATTCTTCCGTCTGGTTCATCTAGCGGACAATGAAGCGGGTCGGACTTCATGCCTTCAAGGTAAGGAAGGCGCCTAACCGAACCGATAAACAGAATACGGTGGCCAACCCCGCGCCAGGAAGCTGTACCGCGAGTAGTTGGTGCAGCTGAAATACATCGTAATTGACGACAACACGTACATACATTAAAGCGGTCGCCAAGCAGCTCCTGGCCTGGAGTTTTTTGTTGGCAAGTCTCGCCAGGATGTTCCGGAGAAGTTCCGGAAGAAGAAAGTCAAAAAATTTGCCAAGAAGTACTTGGTGTGGCAGGCGATCTGTGGGTGCGGCAAATTCAGAAAGTCGTACATAACGACCGGAACCACCAATGGCTAAATATATATATATATATAAAAAAGAATGCCTCCAGAAGCGCCTGCTGGCCTTCCTCCGGTCCCACGAAGGTGACACTGTTTTGTCTGGACACTATTGTGCCATTACGCGAAACCGGTGATGAAGTGGTACGAAGCCAACGATGTTGTTTTTGTGCCGAAGGAGGCAAATCCACCAAACTCGCCGGAACAGAAAAATTCTGGGCCATTATGCAGGGTGAGCTCCAGAAAATAGGGAAGATCTTCAAAAACGACAGGGATTTGAAGAAAGAGTGGATGAAAGTGTGTAAGAAAGATGGCGCAAGTGTTGCACAAGATTGGATGGGTAGCGTTAAGTCCAAGGTGCGTGCGTGTCTAGGAGAGGAAGTTGAATAAACAAACTTTGCAAAAACATAGACAATACGTTTATTTATTTCCTGAGAGTTGCAAAAATATCCGACTTAAAATGAATTTTTGGTGACCATGTTTGTGTGTTGCACTTTTTTCGAGTACAATCTTTAGCAGTCCACCAAAAATTTCTATTATTCTCAACTTGGAGGCATGCACACATAAACAAATATATGAAAATTACTTACGATGTAATCTAAACCAGCATTGAAAACAAGTCGACGAAATAAAAAAAGTTAAATTTAAAAATTTAAAAAAAAAAAAACACAATCCAATACAAAAAAAAATATTTTTTTTTAACATCTTTCACCAAAAAATAACAACAAAAACAAATAAAAAAAATTATAAAAAAAAAATTTTTTTTTTTTTTCACACACAAAAAAAAAAAAGATAGATTATACAAAAATCAGTATAATTTATATAAAAAAACAAAGAACCCCCCCAACCGGTTTTTTTTTTTTTCTATACCAAAAAAAAAATTGGTGCACACAAATTTTTCCCAAAAACCCCTTCCCCCCCCAAGGGGGTTAAATTGAATACACACATCTACACACGTGTAAATTTATATTGGCTATTAAGCTTAGTGACGTTTAACGCACGCACACTATCGTGTCTATCGTCGTGTAAAAATTGTTTGTTTTCCCACAGATAACCTAAAAGTTTTCATTGTGGTTCGCGGTCGAAAAGCTCTTTTTGACAGCTTTTTGTTATGTTTTCGTCCAAAACGCACTACCACATTTCCAGAAGGTACACTACCACATCCAGACGTGATAAGCTTAATATTTTGTTTTTGTACTTGCTAACAATATTTTATAGTATTGGTTGTTTTTGTTTCCCGTTTGTTCATTTTAAATTAGTAATATTATATAATATTTATTATATTTATGTGTGTTTTATTTAAATTTCTGGAAATTTTTTTTTTTTTTTTTTTTTTTTTTGTTTTTTGATATTTTTTTTCCCCGGGCAGGTTCATTCCAGTCGCAGTCACCCAAATACCTCTTTGGGTATTCGCGTAATTTATCCGGGGTTGAGATTCGAACGCGTGACTTTGGCATGAGAGATGTGGATGTTAAAAATTAAATTGTATGAAAATAGTTTGTTGTAAATGTACTTAACTTCTGTTTTAAGGGCCTGTAAATTTAAAATTAGCTGTAATCTGCTGTTTTCATAATTTTAGGTGAGGCTTTTTTTTCCAAATTAATAGGAATGCGTTATTGATATCAAATGTTTCCTATTTATTGAGCTTTGTTCCTCTTAACTCGAAATCGTTGACGGAAACTTTAACTTTAAAAACCCCAAGGTCAACTAACTGAACACCCCACACCCTGAGTTCTTCAGGAGTCTGTTTGAAAATTTTCCATCCCGTCTAAAAATAAAGCCGTTTCCTTTGGGGTGTAAAGGTAGTTCACCTCCCCGCGGTGCACCCTGGAAACGTTAAGCTCCCCTTAACGGCTCAACGAACAACGGAGGAAGCGTCCGACAGGTAGTCCTTAAGCGGTCGTGACAGGGAGATCGTGGACGATATGGAAGGCGGCCTCCCCTCCAGACGTTCCGAACCCGGTTTAGGCACTGGTTCATCTCGATTGGATCAGCGTCAGGTCACAGGAGCAGTTAAACATAGTCCCCTAAGGTGGTTTTGGGGAGGGCCGGGGTCCTACTATTCAGGTGTCTGACTGCATGTTATATGCAAATTTTCCATCCTACCTAAAAAAAGGATTTCCTTGAGGCTGTGCTAGCCGCGCGCAGATGTCCATACTTGATTTGCACTGATCTGGCTCTGAACACAGTATCCCCATGAAGGACCGTGTTAACCCTCACATGGCCTCCCAGCTTGCATAGATAACCATGGGATCACTATGGCGACAACTCCACGTGGATTTGGATGGCGGCTGAAGGTGGACGCAATAGTACCCAAGCAACACACTAGTTTTATAACGGTTGAAAATACTTTTATATGACTCGATTTGGTCGTATAGAAGTTTACTCAACATAAAATCATGAAAATGTGTTACTCGGGTATGGAACCGCAAGCTCCCAATACTATCAAACAGCCGGAGGAAGCAAACCCATTCGCCAAAAGTGGTCTCGTCAGATCCCCGCCTAGCAGGGATCCGCGATACGTATGGTAGCGCGACGGCATCGGGGGCAAGTGTTTCCGGGATAACCGGAGAGACACGCTTCCCAAAGTGATTGTGGTTTCTGAACAGCTGAATGTTATCATCGACTTTACATCGCTTATTGAAGCATCGAGGGTCTGTTCAGGCTGTATGCCGCAAGAGGGGCGAACTGGAACCGGCACATGGCGCCAAAGGCATGTTTCAAGTGTCTCGAGCGCGGACATATGTCTTGGGAACGGAAGGGCCCAGACATAAGCGACCTATGCAGAAGGTGCGGAGGAAAAGGCCACAAGGCTCGGGATTGCAAGGAGCCACCCAAATGTAGGACGTGCGTAGGCGGATGCCGAGAGCGCGGTTGGACTCCGAAAGAACGTAGTTTCGAGTGGCGCTAGCCACCGCCAAGGCCGCATTAAAGAGGGATATAAAGGCAAGCAGACGAACCTACTTCGAGGGCCTGTGTTCGAAAGCAAATGCGAACCCATGGGGTGACGCCTATCGGGTGTTAATGGCCAAAACTAAAGCTGCGGCAGTTCCAACCGAGCAATCACCGGATCTACTGCAGGTTGCCATTGTGGGACTCTTTCTGCGCCACAACCCGAGTTGGCGGTTGAAGGATGGCTGGCGACGCCGTACATCCGCAATCACGTAGGTAGGAGAAAAGGGACAAGGCCACGGTTACAAATGACGAATTCATTTTGATAGGAAAGTCGCTAACAGTGAACGAAGCACCAGGGCCTGACGGTATATCGAACCTTGCCATCAAGAAGGCTTTTTTGCTGGCTCCCGGCACGTTTAGGGTGGTAATGCGAAGATGCCAGGACGAGGGCGTCTTCGCAGACACCTGAAAACGCCAGACTCTAGTATTGCTGCCGAAGATCCTTGGGCATACCGTCCGATATGCTTATTGGATACGACGGATAAGATGCTGCAGAGGTTAATTCTCAACAGGTTGTCGATGTACACGGAGGGTACGGACGGCCTGTCTAACAATCAGTTTGGCTTCCGTAAAGGGAAAAAGAGTGCGTTTATGGCCACATCTGGGAGGTATTTTTCAAGAACCGGTTTCTTTGCAGCGTTTGATGAAATACCCCCGACAAATAGACAAGAAGGTGGTAGCCATTATTAAGAAAAATCCCAATCTTTCTGTGCGAAATGTGGCTCGCAAAGTTGGGAAGTCAAAATCATACGTACAAAAAGTGAAGCAGAGGCAAGGACTGAAGGCGTACAAAGTGAAAAAGGTGCCCAACCGTTATGACAAGCAAAATTTCACTGCAAAAAGTCGTCCTAAGAAGCGTCACTATGCGAAATCCGTCCTGGAATGGTACAAGGTACGAGAGGTCAAATACGAACCAAAAACAGCACATCCACCAAACTGTCCAGAACTTTGCCCAATAGAGAAGTACTGGGCGCTAGTTAAGCGGAAACTCATTGAAACTAAGAAGAAAGCAAATGGTACCGATGATTTCAAGAGAAGATAAAGAATTGTAACGGCGGGCGTATCTGAGGGTACCGTACGGAACCTAATGGCGGGTATACCACAGAAAGTTCGAGAATTTTACAGAAAGAAGGATTAACTTCTTAGTCAACTGTTTCTAATGTAGATACAACTCTATAATTGTGAAATAAACAATCGGTTTTGTTGAATTATGTGTAATTTTTTTTGTACTGCTATTATTTTGGTGTCCGAAATTTTACGTGGACAGGCTTTAAAAAAGGTTTTTTCGTCACATATGACAGCGTTTTCGTATCACCTTTTAGCGTATTTTCATTCTTTTGTATTTATTGATCATTCGTGTAACATTTCACGCTTCTGATAATGATGTTTGTAAGATAATATTGTTTTGTAGTGTACTGTGAACAAAACCAATATTCTACATAATTGAAATTTAATGACCATTTTATTAAATACAGTGACGGACAATACAATAAGACCAAAGCCCGATTTTCATAAAAAATGGTCATGTTTGGAGGTTTGTCTTTCACTTTCCCGTGAAGTAATTGAACTGAAATTTTGGCAATAGCCTAGAAATAACCTGAATTTTCATCTTTATTAAATACATAATTTTTCATTCATCACTTCAGAAACTACAGACACCACCTACGACAAAACAATAAGACCTCCTTTTGATATCCATAGTTTAGGCCATGTTGATGAGTGTGAACTACAATCTATAGTATACTGATATTATAATGACCCGTGCATCAATAATCAAAATTCAGATCCTAAAATTCGAGCATCCTTTATGGAAATCAAAAAGTCGTCTTATTGTTTCGTCGTATGCGGTGTCTGTAACTTTTAAAGTGGTGAATGAAAAATGATGGATTTAATGCAGATGAGAACTTAGACTACTTCTGGACCACAGCCGAAATTCCAGCTCAATTGGTTCTCGAGAAAATGAAAGACAAGCCCCCTAACATGACCATTTTGTATGAAAATCAGGCTTTGGTCTTATTGTATTGTTCGTCACTGTATGATCAATACAAAATGCTGTTCCAACATCATTTTGACTGATTAAATACACTAAGGTCTTTTTTTTACATGGTATACGTTACACTTTTACTATAAAACCGGGTAAAAAAAGATTAAATATAGTTGATCATTTCAACATTGCTCTTGAAGGTGTTATGTGACGAGCGGCGTTTAACATGCGAGGCACTATTTTCAACAGATCCGGTCAATTTATCTGCTTTGCCGATGACGTGGATATGGTCGGCAGAACATTTGAGGCGGTGGCAGAGCAGTACACCAGACTAAAGCGCGAAGCAGTGAAGATTGGGTTGAAGATAAATACGTCCAAAACGAAGTATATGCGGACGCGAGCACGACAGGACCCGACTGGGCAGCAGTGTAACGATCGACTGCGATAAGTTCGAGGTAGTCGATGAATTTGTCTATCTCGGCTCACTGGTTACTGCGGACAACGATAACAGCCGTGAGATCCGGAGGCCATTGTGTCCCAGTTATATTATCCTTTTGTTTCCGTGCTACTTGTACCTGCCCAGCAAGCAGTGTCACCCATCTGCGGCTTAGTTCCTGAAAGGGACTACAGGGACCGTGGATTTGGTAGATGTCGCAACCATGAGCAGCAAATAATACCTTCAATAAGTTACCTGCCTAGCCCCTTCCAAACGATAATGTGACCCATTAACCTCAAGCTAGCCACGAGTAATTGGCACCCCATTTTACTAAAATTGAAAAATTATACATTGTAGATAATAATATTGAATATCGGCTCCGTAAAGTGTTACACACGCCTGTGCCTTACAAATAAACGAACTAATTAATAATAAGATACGCGTATTTCGTCTACAATGTGCAGACTTCTCCAGTGTCGTGTACTAATACTCGACTGTACCCACAAATACCCAAAGAGTCATCCCTTACACTTCAAACCACTCTTTTCAGCATAAAATGGCCACCTTCAACCACATGATCCACCGGATGTTGACCCTTACTCTCAATGAAACCGGAGAATCGAGCATTAGTACATTACTGAAGAAGTCTGCACATTGTAGACGAAGTACGTGTATCTGTCAAGATAAGGAATAAAGGTAGTTGGAATTAAATGAGAAATTACTATTCTTTCTTCTCACTTTCTAGTTAAATGTGAAACTTTAACAAACTATCGGATAGCAATCTACTTAAACTAAGTACCTTCGAAGTGCTTCGAAAAGGTTCTGAGAAGATTTGAAATGAACGTGACAAAAACAGGTTCACATGAAAACACATTTACCCAACAGAACAGATGCGATAGGACAAAAAGACACCAAAAACGTCTTTCATTGCTTCAATATCACATAACATATATACAATTAAAAACTATGCAATTTGTCATCATATCCACGAAAAAAAAAATTGCGTCATGCCAATCATTCCTACACTGCGTGGCATATTGCATAACTCCGGAAACATATAGGGATGTAGATAGGAAGGTAAACATTAAAGCATTCGAAACGACTTACACTGCAGTCTGCTTCTCCATACTGTCTGTCTATACGTGCGACTGTGACCTATCGAACTCAAACTACTGCTATGTTAGTCAAGCGGTTAGTCTTCTGATTTTTACAGCAATATTTTTTTCCGATTGTGTAGTGCACAATTTAGATTTATGAATTAGAAAGCGTCAATTTTGGGTCCTACGGCAGTGTTTACGTGCGTGCTTTCGGCGAGCTCAACAACAACCAACTTTTACGGTTAACACCAACCTGACATTCCAAGGTCACAATAAAAGTCAAATGAAGAACTTTTCACTTACAGATCTGCTGTGACGACTGATCGAGGCCTTTGAAATCGTTTCGCACTGCACAGTGGATCGTAGCCGCCGATCAATTGTTCCGCTGAGTTCCACTCGAGTAGGCCTTCCGTCCAATAAGAAGATCGAATCGGTCCCGCCTGGCCCAAACAGATTCGATAAATTTGCACTGTCAGAAGCTCTTTTTGCACAAGATTAGAAGCACTATTTTAAACAGCTGCACAATTTCAGTTACTTTTTCCTCAAATCAACCAATTCACACTATCACCTGCACAGGCCGCTATAGCTTTTCCCGAAGGTATATCACGGAATGACTGGATTCGATTTGCTAATTTTACACACTCCAGAACGAGCGAACTGAGAAACGGGCTTTCACTGACTGTGGTATCCGGCGTATCTAATCGGTATGTGGGGGCATTGGAGAGGTCATCGATTTGATGTGATCCAACCACTGGAACGAAGAACCAGTGACAATGAGAAGAGCGGACTCACTAGAAAATGACGTTTGTTGGAGGAGGAAAGTACGCATGATTCACGGCTGGAAAAGGATTCACCGACTGCGCATGTTTTTCCGTCGGTCTGCTAACCCGTGTTGGTGTCCCTTGTCAGTTTCGACGGTTTTGGTTTGTTGATATTTGAACTAGGGTCCCAATATAAGCTATGTGGAAGTGAATAATTATCTTCAGATCCAAACTCATAAATTGAAGATGACAAATTCAAGCTTTATCTAAGATAGAAACCATTCCTTTTAATCAATTTCAAAAAGCATTTGAAGGGCGCATTTTTAATGCTTTCGTATGGCGGTTGCAGGGTAGACGAAGCCGGTTGTAAACATAGTCCACAGGAGTAAATGTGGTTGTGAGCAAGTGGGTGGAGCAGCTAAATTGCCGATGTGTCCATACCTTACATGCCAAAGTCACGAGGACAACCCTAGAACAAGTTACGAAAATATCCAAAGAGGTATTTGAGTGACTACGATGAAAGATGGAACAATCAAAATGTCGACGGTCACCACCATCGATAAAATAACATAAATAATCAACGGTCGCCACCGGCTGTTTGACCATCATAACAAGTAGATGGCTCAGTCATTTATTTATTTATTTATTTTTATTTACATGGCATAACGTCACAATACTATAACATAGCCTGATACACAATAAAGGGCGATACGGTCAAAATTTGGTCAATATCAAGTTGACGTATTTCTTTCAATTTTGCATTTAAAAAACCTGAACACCCCTCATTTTGAAGGTGTGTGTGTGTAGAATGTTGCTCTTATTTTGATTTTGGAATTCACTCTTCAGTTGTCAAAATGCCGTCCAAGCAAGAAGAGCAGCGTATCAAAATTTTGCTCGCGCATCGCGAAAATCCGAGCTACTCGCACGCAAAGTTGGCAAAATCGCTAAAAGTTGCCAAATCAACCGTTACAAATGTAATTAAAGTGTTTGGGGAAAGTTTGTCGACAGCCAGGAAGTCTGGATCGGGAGGAAATCGAAAACCGGAAGCCGCTGAGACGACAAAGAGAGTTGCCGGTAGTTTCAAGCGAAACCCTAACCTATCTCTCCGAGATGCCGCAAATAAGCTGGGTGTATCGTCTACAACCGTGCATCGAGCCAAAAAACGAGCCGGACTATCGACTTACAAGAAGGTAGTGACTCCAAATCGCGATGATAAACAAAATACGACGGCCAAAGCGCGATCCCGGAGGCTGTACACGACGATGCTGACGAAGTTTGACTGCGTGGTAATGGACGACGAAACCTACGTCAAAGCCGACTACAAGCAGCTTCCGGGACAAGAGTTTTATACGGCAAAAGGAAGGGGGAAAGGTAGCAGATATTTTCAAGCACACGAAACTGTCAAAGTTCGCAAAGAAATATCTGGTTTGGCAAGCCATCTGTACCTGTGGCTTGAAAAGCAGCATTTTCATAGCTTCCGGGACTGTCAACCAAGAAATTTACGTGAAAGAGTGTTTGAATAAACGTCTGCTGCCTTTCCTGAAGAAACACGGTTCTTCCGTACTGTTTTGGCCGGATTTGGCATCTTGCCATTACGGTAAAAAGGCCATGGAGTGGTACGC
Organism: Aedes koreicus; assembly: GCA_024533555.2. Taxonomy (NCBI): domain Eukaryota; kingdom Metazoa; phylum Arthropoda; class Insecta; order Diptera; family Culicidae; genus Aedes; species Aedes koreicus. The sequence goes on along the minus strand of JAHHFK020000137.1, from coordinate 78,767 downwards.
CGCCAACAACGTGCAGGTGGTTCCCAAGAACAAGAACCCTCCCAACACGCCAGGGCTCCGCCCAATTGAGAAATACTGGGCTATTGTCAAGCGGAACCTAAAGAAGACCAAAAAAACTGCTAAGGACGAGCAGCAGTTCAAGGCAAACTGGCTTTCTGCGGCGAAGAAGGTGGACAAGGGGGCTGTACAAAATCTGATGGCAGGGGTCAAGCGTAAGGCCCGGCAATTCGGATTTGGAAAAGCGGAAGCCTAACTGAATATTTTTCCTGAATTTTATACTAATTGAACTTGAAAAAGAAATTTAATTTGATTTTTTAAATAAACGATTTCACCGATTTACACGCGTTTTCCCTTGACCAAATTTTGACCGTATCACCCTTTATTCCTCCATAATGCCCGATTCGTGGCTGCTCCTCTCCACCTTTATCCCCTAGGTCTTGCTCCACCTGGTCTGACCATCTTGCTCGTTGCGCCCCACGTCGTCTTGTACCAACCGGATTCTCGTCGAACACCATTTTTGCAGGATAGTTGCCCGGCATTAATACCGACGCACCGACCCTCGCATCAGAGCTGGGATGACAGCTGCTCCAACCGATTCTCCTCTCGAGGAAAATAAAGATGCGCTCTATAGCTTAGCCGAGTAGTGGACCATTTTTACGGAGTTCCGTGGAAGGCTTCTGCGATGCAGGACAAGATCGGACCAAGTGGAGGCCCTCGGTTATATGATGTGCCAATATGGGGTCAATTGAGCCCCGCACCATCCGTGTATCCAACTGGAATGCTCGCTCTGTTAGAGCGAAAAAGATTAAGCTGGGAAACTTCCTTGTCCAGCAAAAAATCGACGTGGGAGTGATTTTTCGGAGACCCGGCTAAACCCGAGAATCAACTTCTCGCTCCCAGTACACATCATCGTTCGGCTAGATCGTCCCAACGGAAGTGGGGGTGGTGTGGCTGTTTCCATTAAAAAAGGTATCCGGTACGAGATTCTGCCGCACCCGAATACCAGCGTCATTGAAGCCATTGGCGTCCATGAAAACATCGCGTCCATGGAGACATCGCGGACTGCAATGGCACCTCACAGCTCTTCGTGGAATACCTTGAAAAACACACCATCAACCGAACTCGCTTCATAGTGGCCGGTGATCTCAATGATCGCCATACCCTGTGGAAAAATTATTCGGCCAACAAAAACGGCAACCTTTTGGCTAATTACCTTAGCTCAGGTACGTGTGCTATTCACTTCCCAGATGAGCAGACCTTTCTACCCCCAGCTGGAAGTACATCCACCCTAGACGTGTTCCTATCCAACTTGGCACTCTCGAAGCCGGCCACCCATCACGGGCTAAGTTCCGACCACTATCCGGTGGTGTGCGAACTGGACTACTATCGATGAGACGGGACTAACACCGAGTCAATTGGGTAGCTTTCAGTCGCCTGGTGGACTCTCGTCTTCCTGACAACCCGGACGTTTCATCAGTCGAAGCCAACCAACTGGGTATATTCGAGGAAGCTGTCCACACCGTGAGAAAGCAATACACCAGCATTCCATCCTGTGATTTTTTTTGTTGAAAATTGTTTTTTTGTTTGTTTTTGGCTTAGCATACGATAGCTACCATTTCATCCTGGATGCGTTGTCTCGGCGTTGGAGTGTCCAAAACCACCATCAGTATTGAAAATCCGCCACATTTTCGTAGTGATCGAAAGAGGCGAAAGACAAGAGGCAAGGAAGGGGACGGGCCTGGGATTAAACTCCCGACCATCTGCTCAGTAAGCAGAACGGGTAATCACTGAGCTACCCAGCCACGTCATGGGTCTAATGTTTTTCGATAAGGAACAAAACTACCAATTATTATGAAATTCTGAGAGATCGCATATCTTTTCTCTATGAAACTGCTGTATATTATAGTAAACACTGTTTGAAGAATATCCTCTAACCCCTGTATTCACTGAATTGAATCAGTTGTACTATGTGTAAGTATACATTTAAACCTGGCAACCCTGGCATCCATACCTTTCACGCCAAAGTCACGAGGACAACCCTAGGACAAGTTACGAAAATACCCAAAGAGGTATTTGAGTGACTACGATGAAAGATGGAACTATCGAAATGTCGACGGTCGCCACCATCGATAAAATAACATAAATAATCGACGGTCGCCACCGGCTGTTTGACCATCATAACAAGTAGATGGCTTAGTCATAATAACAAATGGAAATGTTTTCAAGCAAACTCTGTGCAGTCCAATGATGGCTCATATGAGTGTATAAAATAAAAAAATAATATTCACGTGTCGTTAACGAGATTCGAACTGCGCCGAGAGTGCAGATTTGTTAATATGGCTGAGTGGCATAATCCACTCAGTCATATTAACAACTTGTAATTGACTGGATGAAAACCCTACTGCTGATCGGTCTCTGAGGCACTATTCGGTCCGTATTGCCGTATTTAGCAATAATATGGGGCGACACTAACGAGCTGTGCCACACTGGGTGTGTAGTATGCGGTGGTCACTACACGCTAAGAAAAAAGTACCCAAAATTATGTTTTTTTCACCCATCTCGCATGTTTTATGCATTAAGTTAAAACTAGGTATAAGATGAAAACTCAATTCTGGGTTTTTACATTTAAAATAGCAATGGGTAAATTTACCTTATTTTGGGTACTTACATTTCAAGTGCCAATGGGTAAAATTTACCTGATGAATTATCGAAATAAATGGGAGAAATTTTCTTAACCATAAGGGCATCTGCAATCCTGATGGATATTTTGATCTAAATATGATCCATTTCAAAAATTTAGATCTTCCTATTTTAGATCAAAATAAGGAATATTGCACCGCTGATCTATTTACTTTGATCTATATGCAAAAAGCAAATGGCAACCCGGTCAAACGAAACGTCATTCCAAAAGAATACACAGCGATGAGCTCAATATCAGCTTTCTACTGTTTTCCGTTGGTGCGAAGTTTATCGATGTGTGAAAGAATCAGCCGCTTTCGTCGTGATGGTGCATCGAGAAGTACATTGTAATGCACGTTCCCAACCGCTCGATGATGACTCCGGCCGGATTTGTGTACCTCCGCGAATTACGGTGACCCTGCTGCCATTTTTTGGCTTTCCGCTTACCTATTTGATTGCGGATAAGACGGTGCGGTGCGGAAATGAATGATGCCCAGCTTCTCACAGAACGAACGAAAATCGTATCCGGTAAACTGGGTTCCGTTATCGTAGACAATTACTTTCGGTTCGCCGAATCTTGCAAAGCTATCGAACCCGATCATCGTCGAAGCAGTAGTTTATTTTGTCCAGCAAATCTTTGGAAAACGAATCGAAAATTACAAAATAGCTGCATCCGTTGGTCGGTCCGGCGTAGTCAATATGAATGCGCTCCCAACGACCTTCTGCGCTCTGCCACGGATATGGCTCTGCTTGTGGTGGAGATTTTTTGCACAACTGGAACAGCATCGAATGATCTCGTCGTCGATCTACGGCCAGCAAATGACACTCCGAACGATGGCATTGACTCGCTCGATGCCCGGATGACCTCAATGTAGCTGCTTCAACAGCTTTTTTTTCCGGAAACACTCTGGAATCACCAGCCGTTCGATCATCACGCATCCTTGTACTACGGATAATTATTCACGCTGGTGGAAAAACGCCTGCAACGCTGGATCTTGAATTGATTTTCCGTTATTCGGCCAGCCGGAGTTGATGTACTGGACAAGTCGCAAAATGATGTACAACACTCTGCCGAATATTCCGATTTTCAGTTGGAGTGTCGGTAGTAAGGGTGTCGGAGGAAGTATAACTGAATGCAGATCTTCAGGCATGGTATATGGTCTCAAAAAATAAAAATAAATCCAATATAAGATGCAAAAACCATACCAATAATATAAAATTACTCTAGGTAATGTTCAATAAACACATGGAAAAAAGTATTCGCGGTATTGAAATCTCACACTGGGAACTGATTTATAGATAAAGTCTACTTAAATTAGCTTACGATCTTCATGATATGTAAAAATAATTAAACGACAGTTCGAACGATCTAAGACTTTCCCCCTTTTGGTCCTTTCCCCCAACATAAATAAAAAAAAATAACCGGATAAAAATAACGATACAATAACAATTAAATAATATGCAATAACAACAGAATGTATTGCCGACCATGAATCTTAATGTTCATGTATTAGACAAATCAAAAAAGCACATTGTAATTACAATAGATCTACTATACACCCCATATGCTAGAATTTTCAACAATAGTAAAACAATACAATAAATAGTTAGGAACTCAAATTTGTTCAGAGAAAAGTGATATTTTTTATTGTTAAGATACATAACAACCCCCTTATTCTATTGTTGATGGCTCAATTTACAATAGATTCTATTGTAGAAACAGTAAGTCCTAATTTTATCTTATTGTCGCGAACAATACGATCAATTGTACATACTATTGATTCTATTGTATGGTTACAATACATTTGATTGTGAATCTATTATACTTTTTTATTCGGGTACACATAAATATTTCACCACCCTTGACCTTTCGTCTGATTTTCACCAGATCAGGATGAAGGATGAAGATATAGAAAAGACGTCATTATTCCTGAATTTTTGCAAATACGATTTTTTTTCGTATGCTATTCGACTGGCGAAATGCCAAGGCCACCTTTTAGAGTTCTATAGACGACGTGTTAAGACGACCTATAGGAAAACGCTGTTACGATTATATCAACGAAGTAATCGTTGTACGTAGACCACTCAAAGAACACCTCGATAATTTCACATCTGTTTTGAAAACTCTAAGTGAAGCTGATCTCAACACAGCAAATAAAGTTGTTGAATATTACACAGAATCAGATGCACATAGGTAATTCCATCGGTTGTGTAATGTTAGGTTGTCTCGATGTACACAATAAAATGATGCATTGCTACCAAACCACCACCAACCATTATATTTATATGGTACTAACCGGGGGAGACATGGTCCTATACCCAATGCTCTCCTTATCTCCAATCCGTTCAACTACTCGCAATATTATGTGATATAGTGGGCGGAATATAACAATTTGAGATAGTTCTAAGCAGTCGATTTACGAAAATTTGGCATATCGCCAGGTAATTGGTGGGTGACTGACCACCAGGTACTTCATAGCAAGATACTAGGAAGCGGACTGGAAGTGTAAATGACCAAACTCCCCTGGAACTTGCTGGACCGTCCGCTTTAAATGCAGGCACTAAGCTCTTTTCACTCGTTACCGTAACCAGAGCAGGCTCAAGGCTTTGCAAACAAATAGTATCAACTTTCACAGGAGTGGATGTCAGTTCTTCCGTCCATTTTTGAAGTATGTAGTTTCAAGGTTATTTTTTTCTGCACATTGATTGCAGTATCTTTTTCTCTTTCGTCTAAATTGCTTTCATCACCAGCAACTTCCAGTTTATCTGGCAATTCATGGATTGCTCGTTCTATGTCCTCATCTGCATCTTCTTCGTCGTCCGGCAATTTATCGCAAATACTCTCCGTCAAAGCACCAAAATTGAGAATACACAAAGAATAATAATTGTTAGAATTAAAAAAAAACCATTGCTAAAATTGAAAAGTTGCGTTGGTTCTTTTTCGTAGAAAGTGGTTTGCTTTCACAATAAAAACGTTCAAACTGTCAAATCAAAATTTTCCTGCTTGGTACATTTAAAAGTTGAAACTTTCAAAACGAATTGTAGAACTGTCAAATCGAAACCGTGGCATCGTTGAAAGTGAAAGCAAATTATTTTTATTCCAAAATAAACTTTCAACGAGAAAGTGTCGTGTAATAAAAATAAAAATATGCCATTTGGATTGAAATAAAAAATAGTTTTAACATTAAAAGGTTTATTTTTTAGATAAATTGTAGAATTTTCAAACCAAAAGCGTGGCATGAAAGCAAATTATGTTTATTCTAAAATGAACTTTCAAGATGAAATTGGCGTGCAATTAAAATAAAAGTATGATGTTTGGATTGAAATAAAAAAATTGTTGTAACATAAAAAGGTTTTTTTTTAGATGAATCTTTATAATTTTCACAGCATGCCTCAGACAAACTGCAGGTAGTCTGTCTGGCCGATTCTTTCTAGCACATAATTGCTAAGGATTCTTATATGTAAGTCGTAGAATGTCATCCGCATTCGTCCACTCGAATGGCAATCTGCATTCGTCCATCCTCACGCAGTTCTGACAACAACTCGGCTAAAAGGTGCTCCGAAGGTACTCCCAAATCACGAACGAATTCCTTCAATGTTTGTTCCATGCGCAGTCAAATGTGATCGACCAGCGATTGTAGCATATCTATCGGATTCCATTATCACCCTTCGCCTGGAAATAATAGAAGCAAAAGAATTACTCACTTTCCTGAACTACTTAAATCGAAAACACAGCCAACGTACTTTTTTTTACAAGAAATGAACACGAACAAACCATTTTCCTCGCAATTTTCACCCAACGCGTACAAAAGCGGACGGGAGCAACGAAGAACGCAGTAGATGCGTACGCGGACAACAACATTGAAAAATTGCAAACGACGACGACGACGACGACGACTTGCTTTGTGTTGGTGGATTTGACAGTTCTACAATTTTCATTGTAAAAGAAAACACTTTTAAATTTACACACTGAACCGAAACATAACACTTTCAAATCAAACGAAGAACTTTCGTTGTAGATAATTTTACTTTCAATTTAATGAAAAATAAACACTTTTCAGAAGTAAAGTGCAAAGCTTTTAATAAAACAAGATTTATTTTTTGTGTGACATCTCACATTTCACCACATAAACCACACAACATATCCCTTCCATCAATAACCCACCCCCCCACAACCCTGCACCCCTCCCCCGCACCACCCCCCTTCATTTTTCCCCCCCAGAACCGCCCCACAAACGCCCCCCCCCCACAAAACCACCGCCACCGCCGCGTCACGCCACCCAGACCCCCCCCCCAGACCGGGGCCCAATTGTTTTTGTCAAAACAACAATAATTCCGAAATACCAGTTTACAATAGTTAATGGTCCTGATTAAATTTTTCAAACATTGTTGATAATATACATAGATCTATATGCATATAACCAACAATATAACGAATGACGATGTTGTAATTCACGACACGACGGCAGGTGTGTGCCAATTAAAATTTTTAAAATTGGAGTAAAATATCGAACATAAAAAACTTAAATTTGAGTATATCTATCATTATTGACTAGATGGGTGAATTCTACCTACATCAATTTTTTAATTCACCCAACTGGTAACCTCACTTGACAGAACTCAACGTTGAGTTTTTTTTTACTTAATTTTGGGTACCTTTTTCTTAGCGTGTACACAGGAAAAAACCTTGTAGAAAAACATTTATGGTATATATGACAGAACTCATATTGATATCAACTGCACCATGATTGATCTAATCGCAGGCATGGTAAAATCAAACGCTTTTATAGTCAGGTGAAAATTGTTGGTGTTTGCGTTTAATTTAACCAACAATCAATATGCTACTAACGATTTGCCCGCAAGAATTAATCCAAAACCCCCACACGACCACCACACATTCCATCCCGTTTTTCCTTCGTCTCTGAGAAAAATTTCATCGTTGTACCGACAATTAAATCATGGTCAGGATGACTATCGCATATAATGGTTACAATAACCATGAAAATGGTCGAATTCACCACGTTCGTGGCATTTTTGACTATGATCATGGTAACAAGGACTATTCCGACATTATGGCAAATGTTGGATCAACTATTTTTAATGGTCGTTTTGACCATGATCATAGTCGGTTCAAAATCACTATACTGCAATAGTCATCCTAACCCCCAATAATGGTAAAATTGACTATCAAATTCCTCTCTGTGTAGCTATAATTTATTCATACACACAGAGACGAATTTGATAGTCAATTTTACCATTATTGGGGGTTAGGATGACTATTGCAGTATAGTGATTTCGAACCGACTATGATCATGGTCAATACGACCCTTAAAAATAGTTGATCCAACATTTGCCATAATGTCGGAATAGTCCTTGCTACCAGGATCATAGTCAAAAATGCCATGAACGTGGTGAATTCGACAATTTTCATGGTTACTGTAACCATTATATGCGATAGTCATCCTGACCATGATTTAATTGTCGGTATAACGATAGAATTTTTCTCAGAGCACGCAGAAAAAAATCGCAGTAGAAACTACCATTTCGAGGGTTAAATTAAGCACAAACACCAACAATTTTCACCTGACTATAAATGCGTTTCATTTTACCATGCCTGCGATTAGATCGACCATGGTGCGGTTGATATCAATATAAGGTCTGTCAAATGTACCACAATTGTTGAAGGTTTTACCATAAAAGTAGCAAATTTGACTGAAATTTCATGGTAGTTTTAAAGATAGGCATAGTCGAGTAAAATGGTAGTTTTTACTACAAGATTTTTTTCTGTGTAAATAATCTTCACTCTTTAAGCCCAACTCACCCCCACCCCTCTCCCCCCCCCACGCTAAGACTCAATTACCCATAAAAAGTTATGCCCCAATAGATTTCTCTTCATTTTTCTCCAATGTCCTCTCATTATAGTATTTCCTCTTATCCTTCCCCCCAAACCCATAAACTCATCTTCACTTTTCTCCTCCCTTCAATTCCTCCCCCTCCCTTTAAATTTTTTTCTAAATATTGCCCATTTCCTCTTACCTTCTTTCATTCCCACGTTCCATATTCTCCTCCATAGTTCATTTTTTCAATTTACATTTCTTTCTCTTCGTTCGTCCCATTTTTACATTGTTGGTCTGTGTTTCTCTCTATTTTTTCTTCTTCTTGTTCTCTTTTATTTGTTTTCCCCTTACTTTATTCTTTTCATTAATTTACAATTCTTCCCTCACATAGTGTCTCCCCCCTTCCCTTTATTTCCCCCCTTCTCTTGGAGAAACGTAATTTATGGTAATTGTTTCACCCATATATGGGTAACTGATGCAATACTCATAATATGGGTAAATTGTACTCAGAAAAGTGGGTTAACTTCACTTATAATTTGAGTTAAGTGATATTACCTAAATATGAGTAAATGCATATTACCCATATTTGGATGAAAAAATAAACATTGGCAGTTCGTAAACTTCATTGGATCGAGTAGGTTGGTTATCATATCACCTTGCGATTCAACAGATTGAGGTCCATCACGAAAGTTGGAATTGCGGAGTAGAAGATGGAAGAACTGAGAAAACATTTAGATCCGGATTCGTTTCGAAAATTGAGCGGTGAGAAGGTTGTGGCAGAGTTGTGACCTTGAAATTGTACAGAGAATACACTACGATGAGAAGGAGTGAGAGGAATCACAAAATCTGAAAAAGTATTGCCGTTCTTGTTTTTTAACCTGGTGGGTTTAACCATTCGATCAATAATTATTTTGATCAACGCTTAGTCATTTCTTTTTAATCTCTTCTCAGCAATATTTGCATTACTTGTTATGGAACAAATAATCAGCAGTTAGTCCAATTGCTACAGTAGTAATATAATTGAAGCACAGAGAACAGACGTTCATCTTCGATCTGGTACTTGTGTAAAACTTTAAACCAACATTTCAAATGTATGTCGTTATGCTCCTGGTAGGCAGCGCTGCAGTTGTGCAATACTTCTCCCCATATTTAAAAAATATTCCTCTTAAAATAACAATAAAAAAAAAAAATTAATTAAAAAAATATTTAATATAAAAAAAGAAAAAAAATAAATATATACATATAAAAAAAAATAATATATTTTTTTTCCAATATTTTTAAATTTACAATTTTTTCCAAAAAAAAAAAAAAATAAACACAAATATTATATTAACCAATATTCAAACTTAGAAAAAACCCTCACACATAATAAGAATCTGCACTTTTCTGCGTTATTATGACACTCATATTTGGGTAAACTGATCTTAGCGTGTACACGCTAAGATCAGTTTACCCAAATATGAGTGAACTTTACCCATAATCGCGGAAAAGTGCACATACTCATTTTATGGGTAAAGTCGCTTTACCCATATTTGAGTACACATGGTTAACTAACAATATAGGTAATGTTTACTTATTTATGGGTAACCAATTTAAAGTAAATTTCACGCAAATATAGGTAAATCTAAAACCTTATATTGAAATAAGACGCAAATATGGATATGGATATGGATTTCTCTGTGCTTCAATTATACTACTACTGTAGCAATTGGACTGACTGCTGATTGTTTGTTCCGTAACAAGTAATACAAATATTGCTGAGAAGTGATTAAAAATAAATGACTAACAGTTGATCAAAACAATTATTGATCGAATGGTTGAACCCATCAGGTTAAAAAACAAGAACGGCATTACTTTTTCAGATGTTGTGATTCCTCCCACTCCCTCTCATCGTAGTGCGACTGTACTGTACAATTCCAAGGTCACAACTCTGCCACAACCTTCTCACCGCTCAATTTTCGGAACGAATCCGGATCCAAATGTTTTTTTCAGTTCTTCCATCTTCTACTACGCAATTCCAACTTTTGTAATGGACCTCAATCTGTTGAATCGCAAGATGGAATGATAACCAACCTACTCGATCCAATGAAGCTTACGAACTGCCAATGTTTATTTTTTCATCCAAATATGGGTAATATGCATTTACTTATATTTAGGTAATATCACTTAACTCAAATTGTAAGTGAAGTTGACCCACTTTTGTGAGTACAATTTACCCATATTATGAGCATTGCATCAGTTACCCATATATGGGTAAAACAATTACCTTTTTATGGGTAATTGAGTCTTAGCGTGTATTCTTTATTTTTTACAATAATTTATTTCCAATATTCCCCCAAAAACCCAAAACGATCCATTTTCATTTTAAACCATATCACCCCTTTTTTCCAACAGTTTTTCTCAGAGTAAACGGAAAACTAAAATTGAGTTTATTTCGAATAACGTTAGAGATATTTCCAGCGTACGTCCATATCGAAGATTTAACGCTAGTAACGCTACCACAGTTGATAAAGAACGCACACGAATGCTGTACGATCAATGAATTAAAATTAATCTTGGGTAGCTAATCGATCGATGTTTCTGAGAATTAAGGCTGGATCACAAAAGCGCCCTGAGCGTCGCGTCGCGTTGGAGTTTGCTGTCAGCATTTTGAACTAAAACACGATTTCGAAGCGCTTGACGCGTTTGTCGCCACAATACACCTTCAGCGTTGAGGCGTTTGTTATGATTCTGAAATTTCATTATGTTGCGTACACGCAAAAAAAAACTCCAGTAGGAACTACCATTTCGAGGGTTAATTTAGCGCAAACACCCACAATTTTCACCTGACTATAAATGCGTTTGATTTTACCATGCCTGCGATTAGATCAACCATGGTGCGATTGATATCAATATGAGGTCTGTCCAATATAGCACAAATGTTGACGGTTTTACCATAAACGTAGTAAATTTGACTGAAATTTCATAGTAGTTTTGAAAACAGGCATAGTCGGGTAAAATGGCAGTTTTTACTACAAGATTTTTTTCTATGTAGTATTCGGCGTTTAGTTTGATTTATCATAATCAAGGTTTTGTTTCCAAGAAAATTTGTGAGAAACTCGCCCGACATTGAAAGAATTGTACTCCCTGCTGCTGGCATGATAGCTTTTGTATTATATAAGCGATTTCGTAATCAAAGGCAGACCTCGGCGTTGGTGGGTTCGCCCTTCCAACCAAAACCGTGCCACTGAAGGATACTTCGAAACCGAATTCGATCGAATGCGACAAACAGATCCGGATTACTTTCGCGAATCCATGCGTATGAACCCTTCCACTTTCGACCTACTTTTGAGGAAAGTTCGATCTCGGCTTGAGATGTTCTCATTTCGAAAGTCAATTTATCCAGAATGTAAATTGTTCCTCACTCTTATGCAAGTGTTTTCGAATTTTTATGTACAATAAAATCCAATATTTCGTAATATTTTCCAGGTATCTTGCTCATGGCACCCCAGTTGCCATAATGGCCAGAATGTTCAAGATGGGTGAATCAACGATTCGGAACATTACGATGAAAGTATGCGTCGTCCTTTAGGATGTCCTTGTCCAAGATTACAACAGTTTGAAGAGGAAATTTCCTAATTGTTGCGGTGCCATTGACGGAATGCACGTAGCCATGAAATGTCCGCCGAATGCTGATTCCACTTATTATAACTACAAAGGATTCCATTCAGTTGTTCTCATGGGATTATGTAATGCCAACTATGAGTTTTTGATGGTGGATATTGGTGCTTTCGTTGGCAACAGTGACGGAGGTATTTTCTCCAGTTGCATTTATGGCCGACTGATGCTGCAAAATCAGGTTTCCCGAATCTTGTGTACTCCCAAATAGCAATATTATGTTTCCTCATTTTATTGTGAGTGACGCTGCGTTTCCCTTAAAAAGCAATTTGATGAGACCTTTCCCAGGCATGAATCTTGATCCGAAAAAAGAAAACTTTAACACTCGGCTTAGCGTTGCAAGGAGAACAATCGAAAATGCATTCGGAGTCTTAGTTTCCCAGTGGAGGATTCTGACCAAAACAATGGATTTGCAACCAGAAAACGCGGTGAAGGTTGTTAAAGCTTCGGTAATTCTCCATGATTTTGTGAAGAGGTTGAATTCATGAGTTTATTGTCCAGAGAGGTATATTGACCAGATAGACAGTACGGGTAACATAACCTTCGAAGGAGAATGGCGAACACAATCCGAACCACTACTGAGTGTAAGCGCTGGTGAAGTTCAACGAGGGAATAACTCTAGCAGAAATGCGATCCAGCTTCGAAATATTATCGTATCAGTTGAAAACCGAATTTATCGACTAGCGACAATCGATTTTACTGTCGATCCATACGTTGTACCTAATGTCGGAAGTAGCGCGTTGTATAGAGTATCAGATGAGCCATACAGCGCACTACTTCCGACATTAGGTATAATGTACAGAACGAGAGTCGCTAGTCAACAAATTCGATTTTCAACTGAAACCATAATTTTTTGTGCTGCTTATTTGATGATAAATTGAATGCCTAATAATAAATATAAAAAGATTTTAAACAGGACATACCTATACAATCCCACAGTTATTTATTGAAAGCTTTTCTATGCTTTTCTATTAATGTTAATAATACACCTTTTAGACCAAGCTCATGTTATTTTTCTAACGTCAATAACTCAATTTCATACACGCATATAACCGAAAAAGCGCAATAAATGTGGCATTTTTGAACATCTTGTAGGTCATACCAGATGTTTTGTAGAACATCCATAAGACAAACACTATGTTCTATGGATGCTTCCAACAGCATGCTTATAACATAATGATATGTTTTGTCAAAGTAAGCACGGTATGAACAAAGTAAAAAAAAATATGAACAAGATTTTTCATTGGCGAAACGATATCATAGCTAATAGTATTTTACGCGTTAAAGATGATTGTTTATAACTTTTTCAAATAGGAAATTAAAAGTGCTTTACGCATGGAAGTTGTATAAAAATTGTATATGCGGCTCAAGGTTAGCAGTGCAACTTTCCGTTTTACCTTCCCTAATTTTATGCGCCATCGATTGGATTAAAAAACGTAGAAGGTATCCCGAATAAATTATTGAATTTTAGTGAGATTTCTTTATGGAATTCACAAAAACAAACATGGCGATTTTTCCAAGTCTACAGTCCTACAGTACAAGTCTACAGTACGGGTAAAAACATTAGTAACACATTTGAATGTTCGTATTTTCTTTTCTGCGTTTATTGTTGTGAAATTGAACAGAGTAATGTCAGTATGAATAAAAATACAAATACAACTTTTCTTTTATGTCGTGCGTAGCTTAATCTCAAAAGACTACCCCACGAATTAAGCGTAACAGTTAATAAAAAATACTAAAGAATCTCCCAAACTTGCTTTATGCTACGTTTGAATAAACCCCTATGCCCAATTTGGCTTCTATTTGAATTAATGAGTGGCATCACAATCTTACATTTAGGAAGTGTTTTTTTTTTCAGTATTTCAAATAAACATATTTTCAGCCGTCACTGTATTGGATTCACAATCTATTCTGAATAATTTCACTATTGCATGAGGATGTTAAAAACATGTTTAAAATTCATCTTGAATGCAACCTAGGGAACGTCCATTAATTACGTCACGCAAAAATTGACTTTTTGTAAACCCCTCCCCCCCCTTGTCACGTTTTTTTGTATGGACCTTCAATTTTTTTTGTATGGATCGTCACGTTTTCTCGAACCCCCCCCCCCCCCCCCTACTGCGTGACATTATTAATGGACCTTCCCCTATCAACATATTTACTAACATCCATCATACACGCTAGTTCCAAACAATCCAAAATGAAGTACGTTTGACTCAAATCAGTCAAAAGTATGGATACTCAAAAGTGAGTAAAGATAGTTCGTAGTGGTAAGATGACAAACAGTCACCGATGTTTTCAAAAAGTAAAATTTAAGTTGATCGAACCAAAATAGAACAAAAATGTGTTTGCTGTTCTGGTACCACGTTTGAACCAAATAAGTGTGGAAAAACATCCTCAAACTTTTTCAAGACCAGACATGTTTGGTATTTCATCCTCACGACTTTTTTACAACAAACTTCTTATATTCTTGTCAAAGAAGATGTTTCTGGTGTTACTTGGGGAGCAACATGTATGTCAACTTCAACGTAGTATCTACGGTTTACGACAGTCAGCTCGGTGCTGGAACAGGCGTTTGGATGAAGCATTGGTAAAACGTGGATTTAGAGCTGCAGTATCGGATCCTTGTACGTGAAGGATGATGAACACACTAAAGTATTCTTGATGGTATATGTAGACAACCTTCTCGTTGCTTCTGCGGACGAGAACGAAGTGATCAAGATATGCAACGATTTGCGAGCGGACTTCGAGTTGACTTGCTTAGGAGAGGTGAAGCACTTTCTTGGAGTGGAAGTTAAACGCACTGACGGTGTGTTCAGACTAAGTCTCCGGAACTACATCGAGAAGCTACTCAACGTGTTTAGAATGCAGGACGTAAGACCGCAAAGTCTCCGATGGACCTCGGATACCTGAAGATGGTTGAAGTTGGGGAAGTATTCGAGGACCCTACTTCCTACCGTAGTCTCGTAGGTGGACTGCTGTATTTGGCTGTTGGGGCGAAGCCGGACATTGCTACGGCCGCTGCAATCCTCGGACGCAAGTTAAATGAACCTCGTGAGTGCGACTGGACGGTTGCAAAGCAGGTCTTCGCTATCTCAAGGCGACGAAGAGTTATGACCTGCAGCTTGGCGGAAACAAAGAGCAGAGTCTCATAGGGTATTCCGACGCGGACTGGGCAGGGGACGTCGCTAGCAGAAGATCGACATCTGGAATAGTCTTTCAGTACGGAGGCGGTGTCATTACATGGGCTAGTCGGCGCCAATCAAGTGTCGCGCTTTCTTCAATGGAGGCTGAGTACCTGGCCCTCAGCGAGGCGTGCCAGGAAGCACTCTGGCTTAGGCAGCTACTGCGTGACTTGGGTGAAACACAACATCAACCCACCCTTATGCTCGAGGACAACCTGGGGTGCTTGTCCTTCGTGCGCTCGGAGAGGAAGAGTCGACGTAGCAAGCACATCGATACTCGAGAGCGGTTTGTCCAGGAGTTATGTGTGAAGCAGGAGATACGACTGGCATAATGCCCTACCGATCGTATGTTGGCAGACATTATGACGAAGCCGCTTGGACCACTGAAACACCTGGAGTTCTCAGTACTGCTGGGTTTAATGGCGAACAAGTGAAGAGCTATCATTGAGGGGAGTGTTGAACGGGCAATGACTAACTCTATACTTAACAACATTGTTCCTTACCCATCGCACCTATCTAGTGCGCAACATACCGTGTTCTTTTTTTTTCTTTTTTCTGACGTTTGTATTACTCGATACAAAAACTTCAATGCGTGTAGTACATCTATTTTATACTTATGACAGACATACAACGCAGATCGTTGTACGAACTGTCAAATGCTTTAATCCAGTACCAAAAACCACGTACTAGACTAAAGGAGTACTACGCTGTACGTTGTATGTCTGTCCCAGGCATTACGTTCAATAAAGTCTAACTTGTTGATATTTATTTCGCGTGTGAGAATACTACGTCGTCAATCCGAAATTGCCCGCGGGCCAATCCGCTGTTGAACCAGGACTTTGCCGTCAGGTTTAAGAATGTTTAATCATCAGCTAAAGCTAAAAGTAAAAGATTCACACCGCCAACTGCTGCCATCAAGCCAGCATTCTATAAGTATTTATTGAAAATAAAATTATATTTAAGTAACACATCTGAAACCTAAATAGATGTCTAATCTCAAGTGATTGTAACGATAACGTTTGAATATCTGTAGGTAAGGCTTCCATATATAAATTGCTATGATGCGACTAGACAATTCTTTTTTGTACTGAAATACTCGCGCCAAATCAGCGGTGAACCATGACAATCATCGAGTCATTTGCTGCTTCATCATCAAATTTACATCAACGTATCCTGACGAGCCACTGGCCGGGAGATCGGATTTCACCTTATCCTTTGAGGAAGGCTGGATATAATCATCATGCACTGCACATTTGCTAAGATCAGTTTCATCACGTTTTTTGAGTATTGACTTTATTTCTATTGAATGATCTCTGTCATCCAGATCGTATAGCGTTGTTGCTATAAGCTCGTCCTGTTCAAGCAACTCACTAAACAAAACCTTTGGGGCAATTTCTTCGTAGACGTAGCGGGAATCTTCACTTTCTGACGAATTTATCTATAAAAAATAATAAGAGCTTTACGAAGTCTACAATAAAGTGAAAGCGAAAACTAAGCATTACCGGCATTTCGTCAATGCCGAGTAAACCCAGTGGAATATCGACTTTGATGTTCATCATCTTTTTGACCCTTCGTGTAGCTGTGGTTGTCATGGTAGCCATCACTAGTGTCACAAACAACAGGATCATGATCAAATGAAAAAGAATTTCTGTAATTGATAAAATAGTAATTGAAAAGAAAATTCCAACAAAATCTAGTTATTATTCTTTCCTCTGTCACTGGTACGAAAAGAATGACTGTCACTGTGAGAGATTCCGTTCTCATCATAAGCCACTACATTCACCACATATTCAGTATCCATCATCAAATCTTCGATAGTAATGGCGATATCATAAGGTCGAGTAGTCATATTCTTCTCCAAACTTGTATCCATTTTGGGCCAATACCGAATCTCGTATCGCTCGACCAGTGACTGATCCGTGCACGACAAGAATAACCTCAAAGTTACCGAATGCTCCGTTACATCTGTGAGCTTGGAGGTCAGTCTACTTATGTTACTGGGTGTTGGTACGATACACTGCATCCACGAGAACTCCGATGAGTAAAAGGGGTAGTTGGCAGCAAGCGCAAAGTTTAGTGGTTTGGAAGAATTGATGCTGTAAGAAGTGACATTCGGTGGCAAAGTGACTATATTTATTGAACTCTGGCAGGATCCCGTTGCACTGAAGATGCAATACATTACTGTATAGCTGGAGATAACATCCTTTACGCCAGCTGAAAACCACTGCAAGTGATAGCTATCGTTGTATAGGATTCTTTTAATTTTTGGATTATATTTATCTACTGAAGGATAGATTTGGATAAGGCTGACATTTTCCGATCGGCCTTCATCGTTGTAGGAAGATAAATGAACTGTGTAGTGTTCATCGGCCTTTATATTTCGAAACGCGGCTACTCCGTTCGGATGAACTGACTGGGATGAATTGAATCGCACCCCAGATGTCGAAACTGCAAACACGTCGTAGCCAAATCCAAGCGCGTTATGGAAGTACTTCGGAACGGGCTCCCAATAAACTTCAACAGTTACTAAATTATCTCTTCTCTCCTTGAAACTATAGGCTCCTGGTGCCGTTCGTGGTGCCTGATAAGGCTTGCATGGTTTGGTAGAGATCTGAACAGAAGACCAATCAGACCAGTATTCATCCTCAAAATTCCTTACCGATCTTGGAATAACTCTTGCTCGCATGTTTAATTCATACCTCGTAGATGCATACAAATCGTTAAACATATGGGCCATGGGAATCCCTTTTTCGAAAGTCATGTTCAAGAAACTGGAGCTATTCTCGTACTTTGAAGTCATTAAAAATTCAAACTCAATTTCTCGATCCAAATTCAGCAACATTATGCTCAGATTCCATGTTGCCTGTATGCTAGTACTGTTGACAAAAGGCACCTGTAAGTTTGTTGGTGCAGATGGTCTCACAATATCGTAATGGTTCACTACAATGGTCGATTCTGTATTTCCTACTATATTCGTGCTGCCTACAACAAAAGAAATATTTCTGTGACCCGCAGAAAACATGCACGTTTCCGATCTACTATCATAGCTCAGAATAGAAGCATTGTCAGAAAGCTCACAATCGCTTAGTTGGCCTAATCTGTTCATGGAAAGTTTATAGTCCGTAGTAAAATGGCAACTATTTTGACGCCTGAATTCGCAAATCAAATATTTCCGGTTGTGAGAAATGCACTTTAAATCGCCCGGATTGATTGCCGGAGGAGGTCTCGCCACGCGAATCGTCTTCATACCTATAAAGGTATGATTAAGCCGGCAAACGTACTCCTTATTACCGCAAATTTTGGATTCATCGCTGAACCGTAGATCCACTTCGTGTACAATGGTTGTATCGTTGATAACCTGAAAAAAAATGAACACAAGTTATTAATCGTCCAAATCACAGTGACGTCACTCCTCAGATTTGACAGGTACTGGTGCCCTTGTGTTCAGAAATTCGTGTGTGAGAAAAAAAGGACGGAGAGCACGATGGCTGTTTCTATCTTTTATACTTTCATGGTCAAAAGTGAGGTGAGCTTTTTCTGTGCAATAGTGGCAATAGTCTATAGACCATCCTTGAGCCTCACATAAGATTAGACTATAAAAAATCAACCATTTGAGATAGCAATTTCAGAAGAAGATATAACTAATCAGCAGTTACTACAACGAGCCAGCTCAGTTTTTTGTAATTTTGGTAATTCATGACCTAGTCCAGTAATTTCAAATTAAGTGTTAATGTTCGAAAACTTTACCGACTTTAAGATCTATCGTACTACTCGATTCAACCTCTTTTTTTATCTGTCAATTTAATCTTGTTGATATCGAATTCCGAGTAAGACTGGGATAATCTTCCTATTACAATCAGATTGTTAAATTATTTCTTAGTAACTGATATACTTCGGAAAAAAATGAAATCGAATTCGATGTTGTTGTAGTGGCTATCTATCTACGTTGTACCACACATCCTATGTGTATTATTTCACCAACCGAGTTTTTATCTCACAAATGAGTTGCGCCCGAAAAGCGAGCAAATAAACTGACAGCTACTATCGCTGTACAAAAATGTTTTCCTATTGAAGTTTCGGACACCTTAAAAACACACTACGACACACTTCAAACACCCCACCACCACATGAAAGATAAATTTCCGTCATTTCTGGCACCACTTACGCGCATGGGGTATCAGTTACCATTGGAAAGATCAGGTAACCAACTTCGGTGGGAAATTGGTCACATGCTGACCGGGAGGGGAGGCTGCCTTCTTCAAAGGGTACAGTCTATCTGTTCTTCATGTC
Organism: Aedes koreicus; assembly: GCA_024533555.2. NCBI lineage: Eukaryota > Metazoa > Arthropoda > Insecta > Diptera > Culicidae > Aedes > Aedes koreicus. The sequence goes on along the minus strand of JAHHFK020000137.1, from coordinate 59,119 downwards.
AGGGATAGCTTAAAACAGCGTCTGTTCTCCATGTTAGGAGGGTCTGATCATCGTCCTCGTGCCAGCGTGGGATTCTAAACAGTGCTGTGCACAATGGTCCTCCGGCGAGAAAGGAGGTTGGGAAAGGCCCAACAAGCCGACCTTAAAAACCAAAAGTTACAAATACTACTGAAGTAAATACGGACCCGGAACAATCGGCAAAGACCTAAGCGATGGAATAAGGACAAAGATTAGAAACTCGGAACAAGGAACTGCAAATTTCTCTGCTTCCCAGACTGCGGTAGGATAATCTACGACGAGCTTCACCACGCAACTTCGAAGTCGTTGCACTGCAGGAACTTTGCTGGACAGGACAGAAGGTATGGAAAAGCGGACATCCGAGCGGCTACTTTTGACGTAGGACTACGTCTGTGTTTTCAATACTGGGGTACACGTTCGAATTGCGAAAATTTGGAGCGTCACGAAACATATATAGGGATATTTTCTACGTTTCGATTTCAACATTCACAACTATTGATTTTTAACATTCAAGTATTGAAAATAACGCAAATATAAGGTGATGTCTTATAATGCCGATTTTTCATAGTAAATTTACTAAATGCACAGTACTTTCCTATCACAGACTTCAAATTTAAGTAAGGAACGTCTCACATGCAGCAGTGCACGATATAAAAGAGGGGACACCTTCATGGCTCGGCAGCCATGGAGCTGTTCAGAGCGGCAATGGGCCAGTACTGCTCTGGCAGCTGGCGGTTGCAAGTACCCTGCAGGAGGGTACGCGGGGGGGCTACCAGCCAGAATAATGGATCAGCGGCTGTCGCTAGCGAGTGGCTGGCTGGACAGCCATTTTTAATGCAGTCGTGTGCTATGCCAAGTTCGTGGCAAATTTATCAAATTTGAAGGGAAACATGTATGATCCAGTTGATAGCTATATCAGGATATGATTTACATGTATATGTATATGATGTACTATGTAGATGATTTCGAAATATATGTAGATGATATAGATTAATATATAGATGTATATGGTCATGATATTGATATATTTGTAGATTATATCGATATATATGTAGATGATGTAAATGTATTTGATGATGATATTCATATGTTTGAAGATGATATCGATATATATGTAGATGATGTAGATAAGACGCAACGTTGAGTGTTAAAAATCCGCAATCACTATGTCTATACAGGCAGAACGGCATTTTCGGGGTAGAATCATCTGTAAAGCGCCCTGGTTCCCAGAATGTCAATAACTATTATATGATGTATTTCACACAAAAAGATCTCTTCAGGGCTACTATTCTGATTTTGAAAGAGTGTTATACTGAATTATTATAAGAGTTTTTTCATTGTATCCGCATGACACCTACCTAATCCTGGCCGATCCTGAATTTCGCACAATTTCTGTTCGATAAGTACCAAATATTTCTTAAAATCATGTTTCGGTATAGAAAATAACTCAGGGTCGTTTAAAGTTTATTTGCCTTTCGCAATCGCAGACCGCTGTTTGCTGGCATGTTATGATTTCCCTATTACAGACATAATTTTATTATAACAAGTTGTTCAATGTTGGTAATGTTCTTTTCAAAATCCAATCAGTGCTTGAAAGTGTTTCTGTTTGTTTTGGTGCGGTGGATAGAGTCCCTGCCTTGCAATAGGAATCAAAAAAAAATTAGAAAGTGTTTGAAAGAGAAAGTAAAATGTCGCAGAATATGGCTGCAAAGTATCAGAGCAGCAACGGAGCGAATAAATCTTTAAGCTATTTTAAATAATAGCATGAGTTTAAAGTCGACTTTCAAACATTTGAAGAAGTTATTAAGGGTTTATTGAGTTCCTGCAAAAAAAAAATATCGTTTAAATTGATGACCAATTAACATAATGATTTTTATACAGTTACATATTATTTAAAGAAACCTTGTATGTACTTGTATATAAAATTCATATTTCGAACCGTGTCCGTATCATCATTCAAACCACACGGCCCTTTTCAGAGCCACCAAATGCTTTCTAAAGAGTGTACAATAGAATTTTCTCACATACCTACTTTCTAATGCTGGTCTACGAACACCCACGCTATTTTGACCTAGACTACGTCCATCGGTTAAAGTAGAGGTAGAATGAAAATTTGAAAAATAGCAACCATCATGAATATTTGAAACATTTTGAACGCTAATAACTTTATCATTTCTCGATAGATTTTTGAGATTGTTGCGTCAATCAGTTGGAATTGTCAAGTCAATGATAAAAAATATCATTAATAATTGACTTTGAATTCCCAAACAGACTTTCAACAATCTATAACGCGATAAGGATAATGGTCTCCAGCTAGTCGATCATATCAACACAATCACCACTGCCAGCACAGCCGTTGCCCTTTCGTCATACCAACATTTAAATGCAGTCTAGCACCGCCAAAAGATTTGTAAAGAGCAAATCATAGAATTTTCTAACATACTTACTTATCTATGCCGATCCAACGTCCCATTAGAACAGCACCTACGTTTCAATGTTGCTCTACGAAACGAACGAAACTAATCTACCATGTTGAACCAGACAATGCATCAAACGGTTTAACCATAAATGGGTACGGGACGGGTTTTCAGCAGTTTAGTCAGCCCCTTAGACATTTGATGAAGCTGTATGTAATCTGTAATTAGAACTGCCAATATTTAGACATTGATCTCTCTGCTTACGTCTGATCCATCAGATCCTACCTTCAGCAACGAGCATTAGGCTCAGAAAATTTCATAGCCATGGAATAAAGTTCCCAATTGCAGGGACTTCTTAAACGCATGCGGATTGCTTTCCGATTAAAAAAATGTTTTCTTCAGCTCCTAAATCTGTACATAAACTAACAATATTGTATGAGTGCGATTCTGTGCATGTGTGCGAAGGCAAAATGAAATAGGCCAGTTGACGATTTGCTGCAAACGTCAATTCCCTCAACCCGCTCCTTCGTTTTACCCATCCGCTCTCGAAAACAATCAACCAAAACATGTCGATTGCTACGACCACAAACTCGTCTCCTAGCATGTTATGAGACAGACGTACACGACCAAACTTTTAGTTTGTCATTGATCTTTAGATTAGCAATGTGTATTTCTTATTTCATTTACTCTCACGCAAATGTTAGCCAAAGCGACTGTGACGACAAACGGGATGCTTCGTTTAAAAACAAACAAATGCAAGAGACAGCAGGCTTCACGTTACATTACCGGTGCGCTATATCCATGGTTAACAAAGAAGAGAGGAAACTTCGGCTCTCTCAAATGCATCAGTGATGCCATAGCGGCCGCTCAACAGCGAAGCATTATTTATCGTTGAGTACTATTGGACAGCTCCGAAACATATTTTTTATTGCAAATGATAGTGTCAGATGATGGACAATATAATCATAAGCATAGATCAACCTCCAATGACTGGAAGAAACATGAAATAAATAGCGATTTCAGATCATCTAAATATGTAATAAATTTAACTCAATGTTCAACATCACATTTTGGCAACAAGCCTAGTTGTGGGAGAGAGCTGATGAAGACATGCTCTCGGGTACACGCGATGCAAATGCAAAATACACAAAGGCAACATTTGAGCGAACTTCTTCAGCAGGTCAGAAACTGCTGGTTTCTAGATGATGTATTTTAAATCTTCAAAATGACAGTAATAAATTGGTAATCAATCATGATTCATACATCGAATCATTGGCCCAATAGATAAAGCTTATGATCGTATCATTAAAAAGGAAATAATTTGGAAAATGTAGGAGTTATAGACCTATTTCCTAACAACTGATTAAAATAGTGACCTGACTAACTCCCAAGCGAGCTAGTTGATCTCTCAAATTTTATGCCACCGCCTATCACCAATTGCAAAGGAGTTCGTGGGGCAATTCCAAGCGGGATTCATGGGTGCCCGCGCTACTACGGACCCGATTTTCGCAATTCAGAAAGTGCTGTTGAAATGTTGCGAATACAACATGCCCACACATAATCTTTTCATCGATTTGGATTCCCAGGAAAAACTGACGCGGTTGGTCAAAGCAACGATGGATCGAGTGATGTGTGTCACTCGAGTCTCAGGGACACTTTCAAGTTATTCGAATCTCGGTGAGGGTTAAGGAAAGGTGATGGATTCGAAGAGCGGGGATAGACACGAGTGGCATGATCTTCAGAGCAGAGAGAGATACAAAAGCGCATTATGGCTGACAATCGTGCCTACTTTGGACTCCACAGGACGCTAAGATAATGCAAAGTTGATCATCTACAATAAATTAATTAAACCTGTGGTCCTCTACGGCTACCAAACATGGACATTGCATGTGGAAAACGTGCCCGCGGTGTCTTTGAACGGAAGGTGTTGCGGACGATCTACGGTGGAGTGCAGATGGAAGACGGAAAGTGGAGGAAGCGAATGAACCACGAACAGCATCGGTTGCTGAGAGAACCTCCAATCGTACACACCGCTAAAATCGGTCGACAACGGTGGGCTGGGTATGTCGCAAGAATGTCGGACGACAGCTTATTTAAAATGATTCTCGAAAACAAACGGACAGGCACAAGAATAAGAGGCGCGAGACGAGCATGGTAAATCAATCAAGTAGTAGGCGACCTGCGGACTCTTCTTAGCCTACGAGGCTGGCAAAATGCAGTCATGGACCGAATAGACAATATTGAATACCGGCACGCCTGAGCCTAACAAATAAACGAACTAATTAAAAAAAAAGTTTCCAAACCTATTATGGATCAGTGGCGATTTATTTATGGAATATTTTCAATAATTTATTGATCACATATATTTTAGTTCACAAACTGATAATGAACTTTTTATGGAACATTTGAAATATACAGAGTGTTCGGTTCCTTATTAAGAATCTTTCAGGAACTGAAAGAAGAACATATTTGATGAAAAAAAATCATTCTACGCATATGGTCAAATCTCAACCATTACAGAGTTATTGAGCTTTTAATGTTTTGGTACAAGTTAGTCATAAATTGGCTGTAACACAAAAGCTTTGCTACTTAGCCAGATTCTTTTTCCTTCATTTAAAAGCTAAGAAAATTTCCTACATGAAAGCTTCTTTTACACTTTGATTAATTATCATTTAATGTCTTCTTAGGGGTAAAATGTTTTAAACATCTCTTTTTTCAAGGGTTTTTTTTGTGTTTTTTTGCATAAAACACGTAATAAACATCAGTAGTTAATTAAACAAAAACATGGTTGTTGTACAACTCTTTCTTTGACACAGACTTTTTAACTTGCTTAGTTTACGAGCAATTTTATTATGAATGCTACATGTTGTGTCTCCAATTGGCAGATAATAAAATCACGAATTCAACCCCGCCATGGTAATATCTGTGCGCATGACGCACAGCACACTTCATCACCACGCTGCTTGATGGGGCATCTAAGGAGAAAAGTGTCTTAATCTTAAATCCGGAGAAATTTGCAAAATGGGCGAGTCTTCTTTTGTAAACAAACATTTAAATCGACTAATTCTCACCAATAAAAGCTACATTTCTGAAACTAAGACCACAATCGCATAAAAGATGGCTTCCTCTAGACATGTTTGGTCTTAGTTTTGAAAATTGTGCGTTTGTTCGCTAAAAAAACGTCAATTGAAATGGTTGTTTACAAAAGCAGATTCGCCCATTTCGCAAATTTATGACGAACATGTACCAAAACATTAAAAGTTCAATAACTCTGTAGTAGTTGAGATTTGACCATTTGCGTAGAATGATTTTTTTCATCAAATATGATCTTTTTTCAGCCCCTGAAAGACTCTTAATAAGGAACCGAACACCCTGTATTTCTCCGTAATTCGTACAATTTGATCGATCATTCCCTAAATATATAACGGTACATTTTTGACATTTTATTACTAGAATTTGTATAAAATATGGATCACATTGCTGTATTTTATTGATCATTTTCATTTTTATTATAGATTACATCAGAGCCTTATGGGTCATAAATACGTTTTTCAATTTTTTATGGATCATTTCTTCAGTTTAACCCGCACATACTCATTCTTTCCGACCTGTCTTTCCGGAACAAGTTCGCGTGGGGCCTCGAGGGGCCATGAACATATTGAGAAGGAAACTCTGGCAATATGGATATCAAATTTCATGAAATTTCGCCAGTAGGATATTTCTCAACGTTTAGTGGCCATCTGATGATTTTTCCTCGGACCTGTCAATCCGAAACAGGTTTTTTTGGGGCCTCGAGGCGCCATGAACATATTTAGAAGGAAACTCTGGCAATATGGGTATCAAAATTCATGAAATTTCGCCAGTAGGATATTTCTCAACGTTTTGTGGTTATCTGATAATTTGCCCCACGGGAACCTGTTCCGGAAAGACAGGTCCGAGGACAAATTATCAGATGGTTACTAAACGTTGAGAAATAGCCTACTGTCGAAATTTCATGAATTTTGATACCCATATTCCTTCACACAAAAAAGGAATATTGTTTTATTGAAAGTTTTGCACTCTACTTCTAAAAAGTGGTTATTTTTCATTAAATTTAAAGTAAAATTATCTCCTACGAAAGTTATGTTTTAGATTTGAAAGTGTATTTTTTAAATTTAAAGTGTGTTCTTTTACTATGAAAATTGTAGAACTTTCAAAATCACCAACACAAAGCAAGTCGTCGTCCTCATCATCGTCGTCGTTTGGAATTTTTCGCTCGATCACATTGTTACAGTAAAAAAAAAGAGGAGGAAAGTTTCAACTGGATGACGGTGGTAGAGATTTTCAATGACGATGCTTTCTTTAGGGCCCATAATAGCAACAATCTCTGTCTGAAGGATTGGTACGTTTCTACATGAATGGTAATGTTTTAGTTGAATTAATCATCCCACTTTTTTTTATTTGCAGCACTACCACAAGCGACGACGAAGGGCAGCAGATGCCAGATGTTGCTAAGGTGGATTTAGGAGATAATGGCTGACATCAGAGATCGAAATTCTCACTCAGCTGGGTGAAAATCATGCTCTCTCTCAAGCAGGTTGTCGATGAGTAGCGAACCGTTCATATTTTCATCTCTCCTTTTTCGTCGATAATTCATTATCCTCTCCCTTGCATATGCGAAAATATCTCTCGCCAAAATTCATCGAAAATATTTTCTCGTGTCACATTTTTCACTGAAAACATGCTACCTGGATCGTATACGAGGAGCAAAAACCGAAAATAAGGCCAAGCCGGTGCACACTGGTACCGCCATGAACCATAAATGAAAAACTGGTGCATGGACCATAAATGGTAAATGAAGACTGCTGCATTTTCAGGTGTCAAAAAGTGAGGGAAAAATAATTATCGGCATCTAGGATTCACCGAAAAAGAAACGATTTATCAGCTACTCATGCTCTCCGAAAATTATAAATCGCCGTTGCTTTTCTCGCGAAAACTGCTGTGAGCGTATAATAGTCTCACGCTTCTCACATTCTCATCTGTTTCTCCAAGCGGGTGAAAAAACACGTTTCTCTTCTCAAGTAGGCTGACATGGATCTCTCGTGATGGAAAACATCTCGAAATTTCAGCTTGAATGTTCATTTTGCAATAAAATATTTTTTTCCGATTTTAAACAACGCAACGGTTTCAATTTGACAGTTCTACAATTAATCTGAAAATAAATCCTTTTATTTTAAAACTTTCCAAAAGGCACATTTTTATTTTTATTGCACAACACTTTCTGGACGAAAGTTCATTTTGGAATAAAAATATTTTGCTTTCGTTTTGAACGATGCCACGGTTAAGTTTTGAGAGTTCTACAATTTATTCTGAAAATTTCAACTTTTGAATGTACAGAGCAGGAAATTTTTAAATTGACGGTTTAAAGGTTTTTGGTTTGAAAACGAACTACTTTCTACGAAAAAGAACCAATGCAACTTTTCAATTTTGACAATGGTTGTTTTTAATTTTAATAATCAGTATTCTTTGTGTGCTTCCTTCTAAATGTGTTCATGACCACTCTAGGCCCCACGGGAACCTGTTACAGAATGGCCGTTGCAGGAACAAGTCGGCATATGGCCCAGCATGGAATAGAAATAGTTTTTAGGAATTATTCCAAAGATTTCGACATCCATTCCCGGGAATTCAATAGATGTTCCGAAATAGTGTCTCCGTACCGCATCACTGCACTGGAAACATATATTTACGGGAACCAGATGAATTCAAATGGTCATTGCTGATAATATCCCTGAAGCGAATGAGTTTTTGAATCTAACGGTGCCAAAAGCGTTGAAATCGGTCAATAATAGCCAGAGTTATAATCATTTGAATTTGGTGGGTACCCGAGTACCCTGTCGATCACTTAAAGGTGTTTTTTTTTTGTCAAACTCATAAGGGTTAAAGGTGCAAACTTAGGGCTACAACAGTGAACCAATTTCAAATCACTATTTTCATATTGATTGTTGGTTTTACCTCACAGATAAATTGGGCCTCGTGTAAAAATAATAGTTTTTAAGTGATAAGGCTTTAGGGCATCTCCAGGAGTGTATGGTCGTTACAAAATAGAACTGGATTTTTAACAAAGGCAACTTCAGCAGGCGTTCTAGTTGGATAATTTCGAACAGTTTCATGTTAAAATTTAAAACTGGAATACTACGTTGTTCTATTTTTGTTCAAATTTGTAACGCGTTTCATCCAAGTTATATATATTTTTTTGTTCATTGTGGTAGTGTCTATGGAATCAAATCAAACGTCAAACTTTGAATCAACGTCCGGTCGTGTATCTGTTTGAATCTTGTAAACATTCTACTTTTTCGTTAATAATTTCAAAGTTTGCAGCCACAAGTCTGAACCGCTGACCATCATATCCCTACTTCTTTGTTATTACCATAATTTCCCTATTTCTTTGCTTTTCAAATTTTTTCGAAAATTTCTCCATATTGTGGAATATTTAAATTAGGTATATAACCGAAAATGATTTAGACGAATATGAAGGGGAATTCCAGAGAAGTTCTGAGAGGAATCCCAAAGGAATTATGAGATAAAAATTCCAGAGGAATACTGGAGAAATTCCAGCGGAATTTTGAGAGGAATTTCCGAGGAATTCTGATGAGAATTTAAGAAGAATCCTCAGGAGAATACTTGAGAAATTCTAGTAAGAATTCCTGAGAAATTCTGAGAAGAATTTCAGTGGACTTTTGGAGAATTCCGCAGGACTTCTGAAGACAGTTTGAGTGGAATTTTGAGAATTTCAGTGTAAATCCAAGATTAATTTCTCAGAAATTCTGATGAGAATTGCAGAAGAACTCTGAGGAGAACTCCAGAGGAATTCTGAGAAGAACTCCGAATGAATTAAAGGGAGAATTGCAACTGAATTCTGAGGAGAATTCTAGTGGAATTCTAAAAAAAAATTCTAAGGGAATTCTGAGGAGAATTCCAGACGATTTCTGAAATTTCTAGAGAAATTCGAAGGGGATAGTAATTCTGAGGGAAATTCCAAAGAAGTTCTGAGAGGTATTACAGCGGTAATTTGAGGAGAATTCCAAGGGAATTCTGAGCCCACAGAAGTTCTGAGAATCAATTATACACACACATTCAAGTCTTTAGGTTTAGAACAACATTTGGAACTGCTGCTGAAGAGAGGGTTTGTTTGTTATATATTTTCTCAAGAGAAAAATTTATAACTGACACATAAAATGAATCTAGAACTACAACACTCCTGGAGATGCTCTTAGGCTGTGTTCCATTCCGTGGATTTTCTTTCAAACTTAACATTTCGAAAATGAATTAAACTGTTCGAAAATTTCTCTGTTGTTGATCGGCCGATTTTGGAAAAGATTTTTGTTCAAATAAACTATTCCTCTGTCAAGAATGAGTTCGTAACAGTAGCAGGATTATTTGAAAATCATCTTCATCTGTAAAATTTAAGTGAATATTAATATTAATGCCCCAATTGGAACACAGCCTGAGTGTGATTCATCATAACGATCATGTATACCTGGGTTTCATACGGTGCTCGCTTCAAATTGGTTATCCCCAGATGGTGGCTGATCACGCCCTTTGAAGTGTCTGTGTAGTTCAACGAACATCCAACCGTGTAGGACGTTTCATTCAAGTCCAAATTAATCAAACTGGCTGTATAGAACAGATCTACAATCATTAAGAGGATGATCAATATCAACACATGTCTCTTCCTGCCTGCTGCATTCTCTATTACATCCAGTGGGTGACTCTTCGGCGATGACCGTACCCAACACAGTCATAACGAAAACTATCACCAACATTGTCCGCATCTAACGTTTTCCACACCTCATCACAACGGTCATTACCAAACTGCCGATGGAGACGCGTGATTTATTATAATAATAATTCTCCGCCGCTTCGCTCCAATGGAATTCTCACGAACGATCACTTTCGCACTTTCCTATCAGCGGTACTGATTGCCGCGGTAGCATTGTAAGTCCCGTCGTACACTTTGGTTAACTGCATGCGCGCGCCTTCGCAACCCGGTTCCCGAATCGCAAACGATGTCGTTTGCCCGTCGCTTTCACAGTCGACACTAATTGAAATGCATTCGTCCATAGGGGTTTTTATAAATAAAATTTGCATCAGATGCTGAGTATTATTATTCATCGATTGCAGACTTGGTGTGTACCCACTTCATACTAGTAATGGAAATATTGTGAATGTAGACAGTTAAACAGGCGTAGTATTTTACAGTATATCTCCAAATTGCTGTATCGCACCTCCTTAGAATCACACAAATAAATGAGTCGCTTGCCGACGTGGTACTCTACCCTATCACAACTATCATAATGTACTAGCATCTGTTGATTTGGTACAGTGTTCGTTCCACTTTTGCAGTTTCTCATATTTACGGTGTTCTTTTTGTGTCGGAAATGCTTACCGAAAGAATATGAAGATGGGATTAGCCTTGGAAAAAAATCTTCATCATTCCATAATTCATCGTATCAAATACCTACATTAATTGAGTTGAAATTATAAACTATTCATCAAGAGATTTTTGGTGCGAAGCTCATTCCAACTTTATATTCTTACCGTAAGCTTTCTCAACACAAAATTATGACCCTAAAGGCCCAAACTTAATGTAGACGGAAACGGCAAGTTTGACAGTTGTCACAAATGACTTCGATATGTCCAATTGGAATCAACTTGGATCTAATCAGTTTTCTATCCGACAAGCAGGTTTAGTCAGATTGGGCTTTTCCGCTGCCGTCGCCGTTCCGCTTCCGTTATCACTGCGCTCGAGCCTTAAGTGTAAGAAACCGCAAATGTGGAAGGAACACTGTACAAACACAACAGATGCTAGCATATTATCAGAGTTGTGAGCATTGCTAAACATGTTCAAAAAATTAAGTTGTTTGGTTCAAACATGGCTGGGTAATAGTGATGATTGACCGAAATGGGTCCGCTACCGAAATATTCAGCCAAATTGTGTTTTCATCGAGAAAAGAAGAGAGTAGATCGATTTTAAAAATCACTCATTGTAACGAGTGAGCTCAGCAGCATTTTGTGTATCGTAATAGTGTCCCTGTAGAAGTCTGTACGAGAAAGCATACGCGAAGGGTTTTAATTTATCCATCCCTTTGGGTATTCCCCCCACAAAAACACAACCCCCCCCCCTCCCTCCACCACCACCTCCCCAAATTAATTATAATTATTTTTTCTTCCTGAATTTTCAGAACTTTTTCAATATTTTTTTACAAAAAAAAAAAAAAAAAAAAAAAAACAGCCGACAAACAATAATTCTTTAAAAAAAAACCAATTCCCCGGTGACGAATAAAAAGAAACCTAATTTTTGGGGCATCTATTAGAGAGCAGCGCTTATTTTCGCCAAATATTTTCGTCAAATTTTGCAAATAAGGAGTGTATCGAAAAGTAGTTATAAACTTCCAAATAATAAAATAGGCATGAAAACATGGTTAAAATTAACATACTATTTCAGTTTATTATAGCTTAACATGTTTACAAAAGATCCAAACGGAAAAACTAGTCATCATGTTCATTTCTGTAGAATGCCCGTACCTTTGATTTGACACCTGCCATCAAATTCTGCACAGTGACCTTTGTGCACTTCCTTTTTTTTTCACTTTTCTTAAAATCGGTCATGTTTTGGGACACTGTACCATCCTTCTTAAATATACGCTTGACTATTGCCCAATAGCGTTCGATCGGTCGCAACTGGGGACAGTTTGGTGGGTTGATGTCTTTTTCTACGAACTTGATGTTATTCTCCGTCAGCCACTGTAGAGTGGATTTGGCGTAATGTGCCGATGCCAAATCTGGCCAGAAGAGAGGAGGGGACTGGTGCTTTCTATACAATGGTAGCAACCTGTTCTTCAAACATTCCTTTTGATAAATCTCAGCATTTATAGTTCCTTTTGTATAGAAAATTGAAGAACGCAAGCCACATGTGCAAATAGCTTGCCAAATGAGCACCTTCTGACCGAATTTCTCCATCGCAACAGTCGTATCTGCGGTTGGCACACGTTCCCCAACAGATTTAGTATAAAACTGCGGCCCCGGTAGCGTTCTTGAATCTTTTTTAACGTATGTTTCGTCATCCATCAAAATGCACTGGTCGACATTGTCCAAAATGCAGCTGTACAGCTTTCGAGCCCTGGTTTTGGCACGAGACTTTTGTTCCGGAGTTTGTTTGGGCACTTTCTGCTTTTTGTACGTCTTCAAGTCATTCCTGCGCTTGATTCGTTGAATCATTCCGATGCTGGTCCTGAACTTCTTGGCTAGATCGCGAGTAGAGGCAGATTTGTTCCGTTGAATATAATCCACAACTTTTTGGTCCAAATCGGGGTTGCTGGAGCCGGGTTTCCGGCCACTTCTTGGTAAATCCTTGAGGGAGCACTCCTTACCAAACTTTTCGATTATGCGTTTTACACTTGCCGGGTGAACATTTACTCTTTTCGCAATCTGGTTGTAAGTAACACCCTTTTCGGTGCACCAAGTGTGCAGAATTTTCTTTTTAGTCTCAAATTCAATTCGCGACATTTTGAATACAACTTTATCAACGGAAATGAATGAACCGAATAATCATTTTTGACATGTAAACAAAGCAAATGGCGCTTACACGCTAAAAATATATACAGTAGTTTATGCGTAATAACGCATCGAATGTTTATAACTACTTTTCGATACACTCCTTATCCACAAAAAACCAACCCCCCAAAACCAAAACCACAACATGAAAACCCAAACACAAACAAAAAATTTCAAAATTTGTATTTTGTTTTTAAACCAAAAAATTTTTTTTAAAAAAAAAAACCACAAAAAAAATATTTTTTAAAAAAAAATATTTTTTTTTTTTTCTTTTTAAAAAATTTATTATAAACAAAAAACAACCTGCCTACGTACGAAAACAAAAAAAAATAACAAATAATTAAACCAACCACGGTGGTACACCAAACCAAATATTTTTTTGTAAAAAAAAAAAAAAAAAAAAACAATTTGAAACAAACTATTATTTGGTTAGTTTCATTTTCCTTCATCTGGTGTCGCCTTATGCTCTGACGTTGTCTCTCAACAATAGGTAATAATTCAATATTTTACTTTAAAACACCTGAAAATAGTAGAAATGCTCGCATTAACATCTGTAGATTTCTCTTAGACTAAGAGAAGTCTTAAAACGTAAATGTGCACTTTTGTAATGTTTATTAGTATTTTATTTAAATTACAGAAGAAATTTAAGTGATTGTAAACGGAAATAATTGTTGCTTCAACCGTTTTCGTTTGTTTGTTTCAAACAGCAGTTTTCTTTAAATGATGCTAAAATTGGTTTGAAGCAAACCATAAGCGAGATAAGTTTTAAGATGAATGAGAAAAAATATTGGTAAACGTCGTTGCACGGAGAAAAAATATTGGCAAACGCAAACATATTCTAGTTCCATTTAACCGGAATTTCACGTTGAATTGGGCACAAACATCATATTAAGGCTTGCTTCATTTTGAATTGGAACAAACTTTTGCTCATATTGTGGCGCTCCTGGTGGACGGATTTGGAAGTTCTTGGCGCCCACGTGTCGGGAATTTTGTCAGCTTCACGTATGTATTTTTGACATTCCGCAAATCGACTGTACTTTGTAAACAATCAACATGGAAGCCGAAAGAAGGGAAAAAATTGTGCACAGTTATTTGGAAAATCCATTGTGGTCTGCATCTAGGCTAGCTTAACAGCTGAAATTGCCCAGAAATACCGTATGGCGCGTTATCAAACGGTATAAGGAAACATTGACGACGATTCGGAAGCCTCAAGCCAATCGTCGGAGTGGAACTGTCCACAGTAAACTGCGTGGTAAGATTTTGAAGACGATTAAGAGGAATCCCAATCTGTCGGACCGTGATTTGGCCAGAAAATTCGGTGCTGCCCATAGTACCGAGAGGAGAACTCGACTCCGGGAAGGAATCAAGTCGAATCGAGCTAGCAAACAGCCAAATCGGACCATAAAACAGAATAGTGTGGCCAAAATCCGTGCTCGGAAGTTATACGACCAGGTGCTGACCAAGTTCGACGGGTGTCTTCTGATGGACGATGAAACCTATGTCAAGGCTGACTTCGGGCAAATCCCAGGTCAAAAATTTTACTTGGCAACGGCTCGGGGGATGTTCCAGCCAAATTTAAATTTGTTTTTGCCGACAAATTTGCACGAAAATTCATGATTTGGCAGGGCATTTGCAGCTGAGGCAAAAAAACGAAAGTTTTCGTTACAAATAAGACAATGACGTCGGAACTATACCAAAAAGAGTGTCTCCAAAAACGAATTTTGCCATTCATTCGATCCCACGACCATCCCGTAATGTTTTGGCCAGATTTGGCAAGCTGTCATCAAGCAGTCGTTCAAGAATGGTAAGCAGAGAAAGGGGTCCAGGTTGTTCCGAAAAACCTTAACCCACCCAACTGCCCCCAGTTCCGCCCTATTGAGAAATACTGGGCAATCATGAAGAGGAGACTCAAGGCAAAAGGAAAGGTTGTCAAAGACATCAATCAGATGAAGACCTGGTGGAATAAGATAGCTAAAACGATGGACGAAGAAGGTGTGCGCCGCCTAATCAGCCGTGTTACAGGAAAAATTCGAGAATTCCTTTGAAACCGTGACGAATAATTTTATCTGTATTTTTTCTTAAAAGTTTGAAGAAAACGCTACATTTGTATAAAAAAACATCTTGAATTCAATAATAAATAACTGAAATACAGGCAATTGTTTTTGTTCCAATTCTATCTGAAGCAAGCTTTAGTTTGACCCCCCCCACCACACAAAATTAATTATTTGTTTCTCATCACAACTCAATTAAATCAATTCATTTTAATTTAAAATAATATTTTTTTTGTCATTATACACCCCACAAACAAAAACAAATTTTTTTGTTGATTATACCAACAATTATTTTTTTTTTATTAAAACAAAAATAAAGATAAACAAACAAAAAAAAAAAAAAAAAAAAAAAAAAAAAAATATTTTCAATAACAAAAATCTTTTTTTTCAAAAATATAAAAAATAAAAAAAAAAAATAAATACCAACTAAACAACAATACACATTTCAAAAACATATATTTTCCAAAAAAAAAAAAAAAAATTAATGTGAGTCTTTTCTTTTTTTTTTTTAGATTTGTTTTAAAAAAAGTTTTTTTTTTACAACCTCTTTTTAAAATAAAACACAAGCGAGTCTGAAAATAAGGCCCCCCCCAGCCCGCCCCAACTCTCACCCCCCCACAGCGGGAAAAAAAAAGACCCCCCGGAAAAAAAAACCAATGGTTTGGCTGACCGGCCCCCCCGGGCATATAAAACCCCCCCTGAAGTGTCCAGCGGAGCTCCCCCTCCTACTCCTCCTTTTTTTCCTTCAATGGTCAACTATTGGACGAAGCAACCACCAATTTTTCGAAAGGTGAGAACTGTTTTACATCTAAATTTATTTGGAATTTGTCCTTACCGTTACCACAGCCATTCAAGCTTGAATCTCAGCGTGTGTAAAATTCCGTAACCGTCAATTTAAAAGGAATCGCCAAATGACAATAAGCAACTATCGAAAAGCAAATCTGTCTGTTTTGTTGCCGCTATGTTGCATCTAATTGCACGTCAAAACATCGTGTCAATATCGGGTGGCGTGTGGCGAACTTCGGCGTGATATTTTGACATGCTAGCAGATGCCGCACCTTCGCCACATCAGTGGGCACCTCGACTAAGTGAACTACGTGGCGTTAGTGAAGAAGGATTGCTAACGCTAGCGATTGCTAGAGATTTGAAAATTTACACAAAGTTATCGATTAATTTTGTTCTTGCTTAAACGTCTGTCTGTACCCAACAAAAAAACAAACAAACACCCCTTTATTAATTTAAAATGTTGGTTTGTTTCCCTGAGCCAACGCAACCTATGTTTTGGTAAAAATAAACCCCTTTCAAGGTGGGAACAACAAAAATATTAATTTAGAACAACCATAATTTGAGTTGTATTGTGGTCATATCTTTAGGTAGAAACAACCAACCTGCCAGTTTGTTTCAAAACACAATCGTTGGTTAAAAACCACAAAACGGATTATTAAAACAACTAGTTTGTTAGTTTGGCTGTCAACAAACATGTTGGTTGTTTCAAACGGGACTGTTTTTTTCTCCGTGTGGGAGTGACGTACACCGATAAAAATTTCGTCCATTTAAATAAAAAATATCGATGTTCAACTTGAAACATAAGAATTGTTCAAAGAAAATAGAAAACCTGTTTCGAAGGAAATTAACAATTTTTGAATCAAATTCAAGACATTGTTATATCAACAATACATTCATCGGGTAGGCGAATTTGACCGTGTACTTTCCTCTCCAGAACTTGAGGCCGATTCCAATCTGTAAGAATTCAAGCCAAATCCAGAACTAAGATAACCAAGATCCATTGAATAGATAAAATAAATTTAGACCGCAACCATTAACATCCAAAATTTGTACGTTTGTTCTTATAATTAATATGTTTAAAATAAACATAACATGATTTTTATTTCAAACATCGATGTCACTTGATTTTAAACATAGAATATGTTTGAACTAAAGCAAGATTGTTTTTGCGGCCAGAATAAACTAAGTTTATGTTTGGATTTACCTGGAATATGTTTGTTATGACGGTATTTTTTCTGCGTGCAGCTAAGAAAGATAATGGACTGATAGACTCCATCTTAACGTGTAACATTGCTACCACGCGTGAATTAAGGATCATTTTCAGGCCAAAATGTTATCTTATTGCATCAAAGTATCATTCTACTACGTAATATTTGAAAATCATTCGATGGTAATCAAAAATAATAATTATTAAGGATTTCGCTGTAGCTCACATGGATTTCAGTATCAATATGATGAATTTATGGTTAGGATGAATGCATCAACCTGCTTTTTCTAACATTCAACTCTTTCATATGTGCGCATCGTCACGTCATTATAGGATACGAAGCGAGTGTGAAAGAGATAGTTGATTTGTTCTATCATGCTTGTCGTGCCTTGGCATTGATCGATTTGTTTTGATAGGCCACATTTCGTCAAATATTTTTCAATAGGGCCTTACTGACAAACGTAAACAATGGCTTCTTCCGTAAATTTCTCGTTGTACAAAATCTACCCATATTAGCTTTAAAACTATCGAATAGAAGGACTCTTGTTCTTAGAAATGACTGTGGAAGATCGAGGAGGCAAATTTCCAAGGTCGACAAATTCAAGGAAGAAGCAATTGTGTACGTTTGCCAGTTAGGCCCAAATTAATAATCTCTGTCGATTTCAGTTGCCAGATGTCCAAAATTGACAGATGTCCAAAATTGTCAAAATAATGTGAGCTATGGTGGATCTATATGTGGTTGACAGCGACGTTGACCCCCTTGGTAAATCTCGCTTTCTTCTCAGCAGCCGATCTTTGTCCTTTCCTGTTCAAGTTGCAACAAACTATAGTTACGTGTTGCTTTTGTCGTGACATTCGCAGCTGGCAACAAGTTGGTGTTGCAGCGAGTTGTTCGGAAATCGATTCCTTAGTTAGGGCCTTAGTTTTACAATTTGTGATTTGTTTCAATTTGTCAGTTGAGTACTTTTGAAATATTATGCTAGGTATAGCAAAAGCTGAATAACTTATAACGAGCGTGTGGATTTAGAGTGTAATAGTTGCCACGTTTCTCACTTATGGCGCCACATGCGCAAAAAAAAGGTCACCTGAAAAAATGTGAAGTGACTTATATTAATAATATAGTATATTTGTTATTCCATTAATCCTTTTTTTCTAGATGCACCACATTTTTCCACAAACGGTATGGCACCTTACCGTCCAGATTCTTCTTTTCCCTTACAGGAAAAACTATTGTTTTAGAACCTCCACTTGGTTAATTCACTGCTAAACTGCTACTGCAGGACTGCTCTGCCACCATCTCTTTGCTAAGCCCTCAATTTTTCATATCAAACGGTACCAAACACAAGCTTTGTACACAGTTTTCTCTCATATGGTTTCTTGTGGTTTCTTCTTATAATTTTTTGCTACCATCACTCAGGTTTTGTGACCAGCATTTCTAATCAATTATTTTCCCTATTTTTCACTTGCGTTATTTGAAACGGCAGTCGATTGGTCGTCACAAACCAAATAATCGTGTGGAACGATGTTCTTTCTACAGCATTACTATTATCCTTCGACTTTAGTCAGTAAATCCTTATTTAACTTACTTTTATAAATCTGGAGAAAAACTGAATAGGCATACCTGCTAACTAAAAATTTAGTAAATCGCTCCAGAAATTATGGAACTAAAGGGTGGGTCGATAATTATTGCCACACTTTACATTGATTGGTAAATCGGATATAGTTATCGAAATAAAACCAATATTTACAGAAAGTCAGTATAACGTTTGCATTTAAAAAAAATGGACACAAATTGCCGATTTTTCATGGGTTTACCTTCACCCACACTGACGAAACTACCCATGCAACATCAATCATAGTAACCGATGAGTCAGCAGACAAAATTTGACAGCTCTATCAGTCGAACTCTAACCGTGATGGCAAAAACAGTGAAGCAACTCCGTTCAGAAGTGTGCGCGTTCACAGAACGGCACCCCACCGCGTCGAAAACGGCACTTTGTGGACGCCGGATACGCCCGTTCCAACATCTACAACATATTGGCACTATTAAACAACAATCAGAGCATCGAAAGAAAGCCCGGTTTCGGACGGCCGACGACCCTTAGCGACAAGAAGCTCCAAAGGATGCTGAAGAGGAAGAGCGAGGAAAAAGTGGCTACATCGCTTCGTGCGCTTGACCGGGAGGTCGGTTCAACCGGGCAAACAGTGAAAAAGTACCTAGCGAACATGAACATACATGTCAGGGAGCGGAAGTCACGTCCACTGGTTTCGGAGCTGCAGGCAATGACGCAGCGGCAGCGGCTGAATAAGATGGTCAACTCGATTTTCCCGGCGAATCGCGACGTAGCGGTGGTGATAGACGACGAGACCTATCTCACCCTGGATGGCAACGACTGTCAGGGCACTTCGTATTTTACTTCCCCCACGAATAAAGTGAGCTCCGAGGTGAAGTTCACTTCACACACCAAGTTCCCCAAGAAGGTGCTGCTGTGGCTGACAATCAGCCTGATGGGTATGTCAAAGCCGCTCTTCTTTCGCTCCGGACTGGCCGTGAACGGGAAAATTTATAGTACGAAATGCCTGCCGGAAGTTGCGTCGTTCATCAAGAAATACCATAAGGGCGAAGACGCAGTGTTCTGGCCGCATCTGGCGTCCGTATACTACTCGAAGCGATCGTTGGAGGAGATGGAGCGGCTGAATATCGATGTGGTACCCAAGTCGGCGAACCCGCCCAACGTCCCCCAGCTGCGTTCCATCGAGAATTTCTGGGCCAACCTGAAGCGTAAGATCTACTCCAACAATTTTGTCGCGAAAATTGAGGAGGAATTGATAAATAAAACGAAGAAAGAACTCAAAAACATGTCTACACGCATGTTTTTGTCCGCCATGGTGAATGTTCCGGTTAACTCCCGGAAGGCCGCTCGCAAGGGCGTAGAATTTTATTGCAAGTAAGCTTAAATAGTAACCTTCCATGGAAAATTTATCAAAAGCAATTATCTGTCTTAGCTTTTTTTTATCACCATTCGAAAAAAGTCCATTTTTTTAATGCAAACGTTCTGTACACTCGGGCAAATAAAGTTAAGAATTTCATAAGGTACAACTTATGAACGATGCTTTGGAATTTCAGAAGCCTGACTTATGAATGGATTTTGTTTTACCCGACGTTATTTTTGTATGCCTTTAAGCTTTTCTGTTAACAAGTGTTGATATATACTAGTGGTCAAGTAACTGGACCCATAACCTCAACGTTCATGGTTCGAATCCAGGTTGCAACATATTTTTATGTTTTCAACATCATTATATTTCATAAGGCAAACTTATTAAATTCATACTGATTTCTTGTGGCAAATAATCATAATGCAATCTTATGAATATCTAAAGTTTATTTCGCTGAGTGTAATTATTTTAGATTACAAATGTCGGTTAAATTTTTGAGTAAAATGCTCGAATTAGTAAAATGCTTTGCGAGTAGTTAGCTCTATCAGACGACTCTAGTATGCAGCTAATTCTGTGGATTCTGTACCGGAAGACATGAATCCACCAAACTATCCTGAACTCCATCAGATCGAAATCTATTGGGCCATGATGAAGCATGAACATTGGAAGACCGTAGGAATGCGAAGGATGAAAAGGAAATGATGAGGAAGTGGAAAAAAAACTGAGAAAACATACCGGTAACGACTCTACAGACGTACAGACCAGTATTTAACGCTACACTACTTCTGCACGGTTTTAAGGTAGTGGTATGACGCCAAATTGGGCCAGACCAATGACTTTTGATCGTGCTGTCTCAAAAATGGCAAATGCCATTTTTAAAGGCACTCAGTTTCGTGAATCTCACCGTTTATGATGCCTTTGGTAACGAATGGTTCTCACCGTTTGCCACAAGTGTACGTGGCCTGCCAAATCAAGTATTGCAGGTACTCAAGCAGCAAATTTGGACAGCTTCTTCCATTTAAAACAGCCATTCACAGCAAACTTTTCCCTGCCCGTAAAATATTCCTGTCTCGGAAACTTCTTGAAATTTGCTTTGAAATGGCGCAGCATCGGTATTTTGTTAGCAGCTTCATGTAGAGATTCCGGGCACTCATTTTGGCAACACTCTGCTGGCGTTCGTCTCGATTTGGGAAGTGCTGCACCTTGTACGTTTTCAATCCGGATGGCATCTTGATCTCCTGGACGAAATTTCAAGCGAAACATAAAGTTTTTTGGCCAAGTCCCGCGAAAAGGTTCAGAATCTGCTTGAAAGGATCAAACAGCGCTCTCTCGGTTTTTTTGCGCGTTTTTCGGGTTTTCGTCCAGCTTGTAATCTACTGTCATTCGTTCCTTTGGAGTACCCTTGAGACGGTCGAATGATGCATATTCATCAGTTTTCCCAAGGCGCGACGCAACAATCCACGAACAGTTTGCTGATTTGCTATCATCTCGATCGGAATCTCACTGACAACTGCAGAACTGAGCGGATGTGAACAATGCACTCTCAAGAGAAACTGGGCAACATTTGGCTGCTTTCCGACAAGTATGAAAAAAGTTACGCAACTTTGAAAGTGTCGCAATAATTGTTGACTCACCCTTTGATTTTACAATCCTAATTAAAATAAAACGATAAACTCTTAAAAAGGAAAGCGCCTATAGGAATCAATTTGGATTTACTACGAACAGTGGCTGAGGTTTTTCATCAAAAATCACTTCTACATTATCAAGTTCAGTTTGGTAATATATGCATTATAACTACTGCGCGGATCTACTGGCGGCTCGAAATGGAGCAAACGGTGATGCCGTTACATGAAATGCCACTGAAGGTACTGGAAAGGGTGGATAAGAGCAAAATTCCAACCCAGCTCGATGCAACAGTCGGTTCTTGCGGCACTGGTCTTGATACGGAACAAGTCAAACCTGCGCTGATAAAGGATCCGGAACGGCCAGCATTTTAGTTTCCTCGAGGTTACGGAATTTCGAACTAAAGAAAAAAGTAATACCTAAATATTAGTATCAATAATTGCTTTATTAAACATCTTCCACTTTGCGCTCTTTCACTCTCCAAACTGGTAACTCATTGTAACAGGAAAGTAATAGCCAACACTCGCTTGATTGTCCCCATCACAAAAGAATCGAACTCAAGGTGGACAGCATGACCTGTGCCCCCTTGCCAATCACAGCTTTGGATAGCAACAAGATCAGTAGCATATTTTTCCCGTCAAAGAAACAGTTATATAAATGTCAAGTCAAGTCGATATTCGCTCAGTGTGTAAAAAATTTTTTTTCTTTGACAACACACCTGAAAAATAAAAAAAAGAAGTGAGAAATGGTTTTCAGAAAGTTGTCCTTTCGAGAATTGGCAAAAAACTTAAAGTGCACAAAATCTGCAGTGTTCAAGATCGATAAAAAGTTTGGAGAAACGTGTTCTCTTGAGGTTTTCCGAGATCTGGACGCAAAAATGGGGCATTCGATCAGAAGATGGAGCTGACAGTGGTACGCCTTTTGAAATCGCAAAAAAAAAGCCAAAAAAGTGGACATTAGCGTCGGAACTGTGCAGAATATTAAAAAGCGTAACAATATCAGAACCTACAAGAAGTAGAAAGCACCCAAAAGGACGGATTCACAGAGATTTTCTTCGAAAATACGGTCACGGAACATGAATGACACTCTCTTCCAAAAACCGCACCGGTGCATTTTGATGGACGACGAGGCGTACGTCAAATTGGATACCAGTACACTTACGAGGCCGCAATTATTCAACGCTGAGCAGAGGAAAGCTCCCAAGTAAGTGTTTAGCATTATATTATTGCACCGATTCAACCTAAAATCAACATCATTAATGCGGGATCGCATCAATTCAACAGTTGTCAATTATGAAGCGTTAGATTAGCGTTAAGAATATAGTGATGCATGCAACGTTAGCAATGTCTTATGACATTTCAAAAGATATGGAATTAGTTCGAGCTTAGAAAGGCCCTTTTCAGCTTTAATCCAACTTCAATGATGCACTAGATGTAATGCATATGCCCTATATCTGCGCCTGCGGCTTGAAGAGTTCTTCATATTTCACAACGGGCACATCCCAACAAACATCGGTGTTGAATTAGAGCTTGTTCAAGCAAATTTGGAGAAGCTATTCAGCTGTTTCTTCTAGAACAGCTGAATAGCTTCTCCAAATTTGTTTGAACAAGCTCTAATTCAACACCGATGTTTGTTGGGATTTGCTCACTACGCTTCTGCTACGTTGGAGATGCTCAAGAAGGAAAAGGGAACGAATCCTATCTGGGTCTTTTTTCATTGCGTCATTTGGCCATGCACCTTTTATTGTACTCTTTTTGGTTTATTGAATATAAGTGAACAAAAATTGAAAAACGTTGGTGCCATGATGACAACTTCCTGGTACTCTCTGAAGAAGATCGGACAAATCCAGAGAACTTTGGAAATTTATAATTATCTGAAACACGTGCTTTGTAATCGAAAAGGGGATTTATATGTATTCAACCTTAACCTCTATTAGCAATGATGTTATGGTAGTGACTATTACAATTTAACTTTTAAACAAGTATCATTCGAAGAGTGAGAGCATAATATTTTCATTTTCAGCCATCCTTAATAATTAATATAAATTGAATAGATACCCACGTAAAGCTGAGATAAATTATCTTCTCAAATAAAATAAACAGTTCTGAGATTACTAGTTGTGTGTAATGAACATCCCAACTAACATTTTTAGTTGCCTAAGCCGAAGTTTATAACTTATAAGCTGTTTTATAATTGTATAAAAGCAAATGAAGCTGAATAAACTATAAGCAGAATTAAAAAATCGATGCAGTACTTATGCGTAATGCATTTTAACACAGCATTTAGCTCTCGGTTGCATACTTTGAAAAGAAAGCTCTTATACGAACAATGTTTGTCTGAGTTTACACAGCTTGTTTGTGTAGCTAAGAAATTAATCGGTTAAGCTTTCGAATTATCATTTTGTTTTCTTATACACAGTTTTATTTGTTAGCTTTGTTACAGCTTTTCAAAAGCCTTTATATTAAAAATACCTTAGCCGCTAAACAGCTTAGTGATTATAACTGTATAGAATGTTGTATAAGTAGTTGCGGCTCTGAGTATGCAGCATCTGTGCAGTTATTTCTATTGGTTTGCAATTCATACACTGAGCGAACGAATCGAGAGGAATTCATAGGAATATCGTATGGAAATTTGCCAGCTGATATTGTTGCAAATTTCATACGATTCTCTAATGGAAAGAAGTTCATAGGACGATCGTATGAAAATTTTCCTCACAGAAAAAAAAAGTTGCAGGTGGGATTCGAACCATGAACCTCGGGATCCAGAGACGAGCCACAACCCCACGACACTATACACGCATGATAAGTGATGTCGAATGAAAGTGTATAAAAGACATGTTTTACTCGACCAATGCATCAATAATCATTTCATACGGTTTTGTATGGAATGAGTCTTGGACCTTGCTTTGTGGTTCATAGTTCCGATCGTATGAAAACCGTACGGATAAGTTCTTGAGTGTAGCTAAGTAAACGCATTCATTTCATGTTATGTCAACCACCTTACAACCATTCGTCTGAGCTGTCAAACGAAATGAAAGGAATACCGTCCATTTTATCAAGCAGAGTATTTAGATTTCATAATGTTTCGAAGGATTTTGAAAACATATAAAAAAGCGGTACTTCCCTACTAACATTGCATGCTGTATAACAGCTTATTGAATTGAATATTAGCTTCTTAAGCGTAAAATTAGCTTATTCAGCTTTTAAACAACCCAAATTGTTTGTTGGGTTACTACCGAAAAACTGATGATACCTCTCGTGATGATCTTCAGGAATGGGCAATCAAGCATAACATATCCCACCTCGCATTCAAGGATCTCTTAGCAATACTTAAATATCAATACAATGACATTCATCTACCATCAGATCCTTGAACATTGTTGGGAACTCCTTCGAGTACTCCGGTTGCGGATATTCCAGGTGGATAATATTGACATCAAGGCCTAGAAAGTTGCCTTTGAAACTGTCTTGCAGTTCTAAGCAAAGAGTTTCAGTTGGTGAGGATTTTGTGCACCGTAAAACGGTTAAATTATATTTAGATCATAATAATTTTGGTAACACTGATTTTCAAAACAGTATGAATCTGTTGGTAAAGAGCTTCAGCAATCATTGTTGTTCAGCATTATTAGAACTAAAATCTGGTTTGAACACTTTGAACACGGGTACTGGAATTCCTCACAGCTGATATGGATCAGAGGATACAGTCACCGATCTTATGGCGATGGTGCAAAGTTATATTGATAAAAACATTATAATATATAATTCATATAGTTAAAACTATGAACTTTTCAGTTTACTTCAGCCATTAGGGTCTGCGCAGACTTCTCTGAAACCTATTTAGCTGCTTTTGTCCAAGATTTTCGAATTTTTTCTATAGTTGTAGCTTGTTGTTTATATTGAGAGAGTTCTCTCTTCACGAGAGCCCAATACCGCTCGATAGGTCGCAACTCCGGGCAGTTAGGTCGATTCGCCTCTTTCAGTACAACATGCACTCCATTCGCTTTATACCATTCCAAAACATCTTTGGCGTAGTGACAAGATGCCAAATCAGGCCAGAATAGCGAGAGAGCGTCATGGCTGCGTAGAAATGGTAACAATTGCTTCTTTAGGCATTCTTCACGGTATATTTCCTTGTTTACCGTTCCGGTAGTGATGGCTTGCTCGACCACAGCTGCATATTGCCTGCCAAATCAAATATTTTTTGGGAAACTTTACCTTTTTCTTCGTCATAAAATGCTCCTCTACGCCGTTCCGTTGCGTGGCAGTATAATAAGACATTCCGGGAAGCTGCTTAAAGTCACGCAGGAAAACTTCCTCAAATATTCGCGATTCAACTTGCGAGCCTGGGTTTTAGCCACCACATTCTGTTTATCATTACGGTTCGGTACAGTTTTCACCTTGAACGACTGCATACCTTGCCGGTGCTTGGAAGTATGCACGAAAGTTGGAGACATTTTTATTTTTCTAGCCACAGTACGTACCGAAAGATCTTGTCTCTTCTGCAATATTTGCTTCACCTTCGCGTCCTTCTGGTTCCGTTTTTTTTTTTTCCCCCCCCCTCCTCCCTCTTTTCCCCATCCAAAAATAAAAACAATATCACCAGCGTTCCACAAAAACAAAACTTTTTCAATATTTTTTCCTCCCACCACCCCCTTTTTTTTACCCCACAAATTTTTTTTCCCCCTCTCCTCTTTTTCCACCCCCTTTTCACCCTAAAACCCTTTAGTATCACCAAAAATTGATTTTACACAATGAACAGACATACACACTCAGATTTTTTTACCGAAATCTGTAAAATTTTACCGAATTCTCAACAGCTGAACGTTCGGCAATCCAATTTAACGGATTTCGGTAAAATTTTACCGAAATCCGGTAATTTTTTTACAGATAACTGTAAAATTTCACCGAAATCCGTAAAATCGGATTACCGAACGTTCAGCTGTTGAGAATTCGGTAAACTTTTACAGATTTCTGTAAAAAAATCTAAGTGTGTACGTTCATCAGTCTGCGAAATATTTCACGCGTTAATGAAGTATTTCCAGAGATATACGTATTTCGGGGTGTCCAGATTTTGTCGCGATCAAAAATCTGAAATCCGAATTTTGGCTAGCATATATTCCGAAAAATATTTATTTATTTTTATTTAGGCAAATAAAATTAGAACTTTTATTTACAGAATATTTGTTAAAGAATACAGAAAATTTCAGTAAAGCTACAAGCTACAAGATCCTAGGAAAATTTACAGATTTATTTATAAAATAATTACCGGATTATTCGGCAATCGCATTGGAGGATTACAGTTTATTTTCGGTAAACGAAAATATCACCGAACTCATTACCGAACGTTCAGCAGTTGAGAAAGAAAATATCCCAGATGCAGGGAGGGCAAGGTGGTAGCTTGGTAAAAGAATATGTGCTCGATCGCATACTACCGTTCAAATGCCCTCCGCTCGTTTTCAACTTGTATCTTTTAATTTCATAGCCTGCCGTTACGCTAAACGGAACTATCAATACTTTCTCTTCATGCCTATTCGTTCTAGCAATAAATTACTATCCACTCCTAGAACCTCTCATGTTGATGGGAAATTATCTGCAAATTTCAAATTTCAATCAGAGATCGTTACTCTGCGCATTGGGAGAATTAAAAAAAACAACAATCAAAGTGAACACAATTTTACTCTGTTACCGAAAATTCTGTAATTTTCATTTTACAGATCAAATTCGGTGATTTTTTTCACAGAATTCGGTAAAAAAAAATCTAAGTGTGTGAGCCTGTAACGATTTCTCATTCTTCAAATGAATCAGAAATCTGATTCTTCCAAATGTAAACATAATTTTACACAAATTTTCCTTTTTCAAGTTCTGAAGCAATGCTCTATTCTCGAGAATTTATTCAAGGGCATTTTTATTTTTCGTAGTAGAACAGAATATTGATCCATAAATCTGAAAGCGTTTAAAAAATAAACTTATTCCAACACGATTTTCAGATCATTTTACTTCTCGATATTTCGATCACGAATGTTTGATTGACAACGATATCCATTAAAAAAAAAGTTATCCTCGCATTCTTTTAAACATCGGTATGATTTCACTTTTGTTGCAACACAATTTACAATATTTGAACGTTGTACAAAATGCTATTGCAACTCTGTAGAAACAATGCCACGTTGCAAATAGGCTCCACCCTTACGCCTTTTGCGTTGCTGTTGTGTATGATTTTGAGGTACATAGCCAAACTAAACTATCCCTAATTTGTTTCAAGAGAGATTTTTATGCTCTATTGAAACAAGTTGTGCTACTTGGGAATTGGAATTTTAGCCACGAAACTTTTCGCCCTCGTCCACAGTGCAGTGCAATTTACTGTTGGTCTTGAGGGTTGTCTATCAACACGCTACTTATCAAAATTCACCAGGAATCGAATGGTACTGTCTCGTTCCCCTTTCTGTGCATTTGACAAGCTTATGCGTACCATAATAAGCTTATCGCCATCGCCTCCTTCTCAACTGAGTGTTCTAAATAGGTACATTTCCACATTTCCATTGATTGAGAGCTTTCGATGCCAGATACCATTTTTGCATTAGTATGATTGAGTGACATGGACAATCATATCCTATGCCCAGAGAGTCGAGACAGGCGACCTGACCGGGAATCGAACCAAGCCACCTTCAGCATGGTGTTGCTTTGATGCAGAGCCTTTACCGACTGAGCTAAGAGAGGACCCAATTGCCCTGCCCAACCCATAAAAAAAGTGCAGAGTAGTATCAAATGGAATGCTCTCCCTATGCTGACCATTTGTTTATTGACCTCATTGTGAGATATGCCCATTTATAGTGAAAATCGCTCAAAACTTTTACATAGAAGCTGCTCTAACATTTGTTTGAATTAGCGCGAATATCACATTTGTGAACAATGCCAAAATTTCGACGATTTCTTGTAAATGAAGACATTCAAATGATAACCAACATCACCATCAGTAGGGGCAGAATCCCTTACCCAATGTATATGTTCGCCCGCGAAGGCGTGCCTTAAAATACTTGTAATAATCATTGAATGCATTGTTTACCATGACGACATACATGCCGGTTGATAACTCATTTAAGGCTGACCCTCAATGCAAAACATAGCGTTTGTAGATATTTCCACGTTTTTTCTACGAAACAAGGTTCCGGTTAATTTATTTAGCGGGAATTTATTGTTAGCACTTAACAGAGAAAGACGTGATAATTTACCAACTGATGAACGGCTTTATAATGCTCTTATCGGCAATTATCAGTGAAACCTGCATGATACTAGGGTTTAAAAAGCTTAAGTAAATTTTAAATTGGCTTCTGTAAAGATTAAAGATCGTTCATTTACGACCTGGGCTAGGATAGGGTACAGGGTGCGGCAGAAAATAATGCGAAAATTTGTTCTATTTCTTTCAAATCCCATTTTCAACTAATTCAAGCAATAATATCAACATTTTCGAGTGCAGTTATCTTTATAAAGTCCTTTTAAACAAGTTTATTCAATGTGTCCTCGATATTTATTAATAACATCCTCGAGTCGACGCCGGAAGCCAGAGCATGCCTTTCGAACGTAGTCTTCCGACATTGACTGTCATGTGCGTGTTATGGTTGACTTCAGGGTTTTCACACTAGGGTGTGATGTTTTGCAGGCTCGTGCTTCAACATATGCCCAAATCGAATAATCCAACGGATTAAGATCTGGACTGCTAGGGGGCCACAAATCCTTCGGCCAAAACTTCATGTTATCGTTCAACCATTGTTGGGTTCTATTGGACGTGTGACACGGCGCTCCATCCTGCTGTAGGACAACGTTTTGGTCCTCGGAGAAGTTGGCCTTCACCCAGGGAAGCACTTGGTCCTTTAAAATACCGATATACACTTCGGTATTGATTTTAACTCCAGCATCAATGAAAACAGGCGGCATTTTCAAACCGTTGGATGCCACCAAGCCAAACATCATGACGCCAGCCGGATGTTTGGTTTGAAATTTGAATTTCACTTTTTCCGGAACGTTCTCCATTTTCTGCGGTGAAATGAACCGGTCCGTGCGGCTGTTGGCCACAGCATCGATGCTGAAAAGCTTTTCGTCGGAGAACAGGATTATCATTTTTTCCTTCTTCAACAAGGAAAGCAATCTCTTGGAACGAGTCACTCGTAGTTCCTTGACCCGGTCCGTAATCAAGTGGCGTTTCACTCTGGCTCTGGAAGATGCATGCAGGTCTTCTTTGATGATTCTCCGCATGGATTTCTCCGAAATATTGGCTTCCTTTGCAAGTTTTCTTATGGAACGCACCGGGTTGCGAGCAAATTTGATCACGTTCGGCGTGCGTGCAAAGCGCGGACGTTCGCTTCCCGGCTTCCGCTGCTTAGGACCATCCTGTAGGGACTTTTTTATGAGGTAAACTGTTGCCAAATGGCACCCTACCATCTTGGCAATCTCTTTCGGCTTCTTCTGGGCGAGCAACAAACTGGTGATCACTTCTTTCGCGAACATTTCGACGAATTTGCAATAAAACAAATAGAATGTTTGGATGCAGCACTTGAAAGTAAACATAAGAAAATACACTTTCGACACAAATTAGTCACTAGCTACACGAATTAACCCAATACTCAAGTTTGAACATTTTCGCATTATTTTCTGCCGCACCCTGTATATATTTTTGACACGTATATATTTCCGCAACCTGGTTAAAAAAAACGACCCGTTCACATTCGACAAGCAACGAAATAGATAAATAAGTTCCCGAATTAAAAGGACTAATGGGTGCCCACAATTGATATTTTGCGGTACATTTGCGTGAATTTGACAGTTTTCCCATAGGTTTTCTGTCAAATTTACGTCAACGGAACGCAAACGTATCTATTATGGGCAAGCCTTAAAACTTATCTGAAGGAAATCTTAGTTGTTGTTGTTTGCATGATAGTCCATATTTAATAAATAAACACGGAGAGCAATGAGTATAGCAGATCGAGTAATGGCGCTATAACCATAAGCCATGGGAGCTAGGACTATAGTTAATGCTAAAGTCCCAACCGTTTGAAGAGAAATGGAGCATCACTTAACCTTCTTAGACTAGATGCTCCCAACGACCATTTTCGAATAAATTTTTGTTCTGTACACCAAACAGGGCATTCTGTTCAACTATTCTCTCCGATTATTAATTTTCTTTTTCCTTTGAATCTACTGAAGGCTGCGTGGGTTCCCCGTGTCTTCTTAACGTAGATATCAAATCGTGGTCAGGTGAGCGATCGAGGAGTGTCTTTGTGGAGATTATTGCGTGAAGAAACGTATCAGTAACCGTAATCAGGTTTCGTTTCATGGTGGCATACAATGTCTTCAACGAATTATTCCTCATCGTAGCTCCATCCACGAGGTGTGCAAACGTCAATGTTAATGTTAATGTTAACGGAGAGCAATGAGTATAGTTTGAGACAACAAAAAATATAGTTGGAATTCACCACTGGTTCTACTTTAGTTAAAGTAGATATTTGTTTGCTGTAAACTAGCGATTAATCGAGACTTTTTGAGAAAAATTTTGCAACAGATTTACAACTGCTTGACAGCTCTGTTCTATTTTCACCGTGATTTAAAACACGGATGCAACATTCTTTTAAATTGGTTTTCTTTGTAGTTATGCCAGCTGTTATGACTGATGACTGTCAAATTAGCGTGTTTTGTTTACACAAATGCACACAAAGAATCATGAGCAACTAATACTTTTAAAACATCGCATTGCGAATCACTTGTTCTATTTTTATTTCTGACAGTTCCAAATTTTTAAACTGGCAAGCAGTTTGCAACAAACATGAAACTCAGCATTGGGATCGGCTTAATATATGCAGCAAATTTTATGTGTCCCTGAGAGTGCTCCAATAGCATCATTTATCTCGGCTTCATCTGAGTAAAGGAAATACGGTTCTAAAATTTTATCGTCAACGTTTTCTGTGATCGATTGCCACAGAGATCCATTGATAACAGTTGATTCATGTTTTCAAGTGTTTTATTAAGAACATTAGGGCTCTCGAAAAACGATCTTATTTGGTGTTTAATGGGCATTAGACAACGTTCTGATATTTTTTGTCCTTCACTGTTTTCGAAATTGATTATCGGAAGAGAATCTCTTAATCCTAGATTTCGGGTAACTGAATTGAACTTTTGTTGTATCGCAATAAAACTGTTGATAAAACTGCATAGTTCACGAAGGTCATAGAGCATATTCTCTTTCTCGGAAATGGAAGTTTTGCTGGTAAATATTTGTATATAGGTTTGATAATTTCTTGTGTAACATTCTTTTGAATTTCTACCACATCTTTTCTTGTAAGATTAGGTTTGCTATACAGATTTGACGAAAATGTATAAATGTATTCTCTTAGAGCACCCGTACCGGTGCGCGACTTAACTATATTTGATCGCCCTCACCATCACTTCGAACCATATCGGGCGCAACTAAGAGCATCATTAACGGTGGGCAACAGTTGCGCTGCCATTTCAGAAGCGCTGCAGCGCTCTTATTTTAGTTAAGGCACCCTTCTCCACATCGGTCGTTGCTATAGCGGTGATCAATTTAGTTACCCTATTCCGTACCGGTAGAAAGGTACACAGAGACAAATTTGATAGTCAAGTTTACCATTATTGGGGGTTAGGATGACTATTGCAGTAAAGTGACTTTGAACCGACTATGATCATGTTCAAAACGACCATTAAAAATAGTTGATCCAACATTTGCCATAATGTTGTAATAGTCCTTGTTACCATGATCATAGTCAAGAATTCCACGAACGTGGTGAATTCGACCATTTTCATGGTTATTGTAACCATTACATGCGATAATCATCCTGACCGTGATATAATTGTCGGTATAACGATAGAATTTTTTTCAGAGTAAAAGTAAACATTTTGACACCATAGGTTCTTGAACGCCACCACCACCGCCCCCTCCAAGTGAAAGTCGAAAAGAAGAAATGGAGAAGTTTTCTGTGTTATTCTCGGATTCCAGTGACGATGAACTTGAATTGGTTAGCTAGATGCTGGTCCAGACTCACGTAATGCTACCTGAAACGGAATGCATTCGTGAAAACGAGGGAAGAGGTACGAGACGATCTAATATTGTCAGGTTGGCGCTAGAAGGAGCGCAACGTCGGGTAGACGATTATTTTTCGGATTATCAATTAAAATAAAAAAAACAGTGAGGACCAATTTCGCAGACGTTTCCGGATGAGTCGAAACTTGTTCCTGCGCATCGTGAGGGACGTACAGGCTGCAAATGCCTACTTCGTGTAACGAGCTGATGCTACCGGTAAGCTAGGGCTAACGACATTCCAAAAGTGCTCTACGGCGATTCGTCAGTTAGCCTACGGGTCCTCCGCAGACGCAATCGACGGATACGGTCGAATGTCAGAGTCAACGGCGTGAATCTGCATGTTGGAGTTCTGCCACACCATTGTTAAGGTATTTGCAGCACACTATTTGCGATCCCCAAACCACGACGACGTAGAACGGCTGTTGGATGAAGGCAAGAGACGAGCATTCCCAGGGATGTTGGGTTCGTTGGACTGCTGCCACTGGCAATGGAAAAACTGCCCCACTGCTTGGGCTGGCCAGTACAAGGGGAAGGACAAAAAGCCCACTATTGTATTGGAAGTAGTGGCGTCGTATAACCTATGGATATGGCACGCCTTCTTTGGCATGTCAGGGTCCTCAAACGACATCAATGTGTTGGAGCGTTCACCGTTATTTTCAGACCTCTACAGTGGCAAAACTCCTGTAGGAGAGTTTGAAATTAATGGGCGAACCTTCACTATGGGGTATTACCTAGCGGACAGGATTCATCCTCCCCTTGCAACACTTGTCCAAACAATTCCTTCGCCGGTTGGACATAAACGGAAGGTGCTTTTTCTTGCATAATTATTCGATTTTTTTTTCAAAATTAATATTTAAGGTACACCGAGGCAAGTTGAAACGGTGGGGCAAATTGAAATGGGTAGGTAAGCACTGTACACCATCGCAAAATATTCATTTATAACTCAGTTCTGCTTACAGATAGCATACCCATTTCAACATGCCCCACCATTTCGACTTGCCCCGGTGTATCTTACCTCTCTTTCCGTTTACGAACCAGTCGGATAAGTTCGTACAAATCAAATTTTTGCATTCTCATTTTCGTACAAAACCTTATGGCTCAATTTGCATTGATGCATTTCCGAATAATTCAAAAGCAGTTTTCTCCGACGCATCATTTTAGAAGGCAAAAAGATCTCGTCCGTTTATTCCTGTAAGCGTACACTAGGAGGAATATAGCATGGAAGACTAATGTCAGATGACATATAGTTAATATAGATTCGTAAGAATCTAGACTGGGTTCTCAATTCGAGCATTTCTTCGAAGTTTTCAATCACAAGGTTGTTACTGATTCCACATTTGATCAGTATTCTAGATGAGAGCTCCCAGAAGCGGTTCTGTAAGGGTTTTACTCCTGCCAGAACCTCCAGGCTCATATTGTGCGTTGAATGCATACAGCCAAGGGCAATACGTAGACAACGATATTGAATGCGTTCCAATTTGATGAGGTGGCTATCTCTTGCCGAGAGGAAACAAAAAGAGCCATATTCGAGAACTGAAAGAATAGTTGTTTTATAGAGTTTAATGAGGTCTTCCGGGTGAGCACCCCACCATGTCCCGGAAATTGATCTTAGAAAATTGATCCTCTGTTGACATTTCTGTTTTTAATACGCAAAGTGATTACTCCAAGTGCATTTTGAATCAAACATGACTCCAAGGTATTTAAAGGTCATAGACAGGGTAATGTCTCTTCCCAACAGCTTGAGACGCAGTTGGGCTGGGAACCGCTTTCTAGTAAACACTACCAATTCGGTTTTATGCGGTGAAAACTCGATCCCCAAATTTCTGGCCCAGATGGACAGATTATCTAGGGAATTTTGCAATGGTCTTTGCAAGATTTCTGCACGTGGACCTCTAAAGGAGATCACAGCATCGTCTGCAAGTTGTCTTAGCGTGCATCTATTTTCCAAGTAGTTATCAATATCTTTAACATAAAAATTATAAAGCAAGGGACTTAAGCATGAGCCTTGGGGTAAGCCCATGTAGCTAATTCTGGAAGTTGTCAGTTGACCCAGATTGAAGGTCATTTGTTTTTCTGACAGTAAATTATACAAAAAGTCGTTTAAAATTCCTGGTCATCCACTACTGTGCAGACTATCTGCCAGTATATCTATGGAAACTGAATCAAATGCGCCCTTAATATCCAGAAATACTGAAGCCAATTGCTCCTTGTGTGCAAAGGCCAGTTGTATATCAGATGAAAGCAACGCTAAACAATCGTTTGGTCCTTTGCACTTTCTGAAACCAAATTGCGTATTTGATAGTAGGTTGTTTGATTCAACCCAACGGTCAAGTCTTGATAGGATCTTTTTTTCTAACAATTTCCTTAAACATGATAGCATAGAGATCGGACGGTAAGAATTGTAATCAGACGCTGGTTTCCCAGGCTTTTGAATAGCTATTACTTTAACCTGCCTCCATGCGGGTGGAACTATATTTAATTCCATGAGAGTGTTATACAGGTTAAGTAATCGTCTTTTAGCGATATCAGGAATATTTTTTAGAAGGTTGAATTTAATCATATCGCTTCCCGGAGCAGAGTTATTCGATGAAAGAAGTGCCATTGATAATTCCAACATTGTGAATGGTTCGGCCAGAGAACCGTTATTTCGGGTAGTATCCCGTAAATTCGGTTGTGTTGGAACAGAGTCTGGACAAACCTTTTTAGCGAAGTCGAATATCCACTGCATGGAGTATTCTTCACTCTCATTGGAGGATGAGCGGTTTCGCATGTAACGAGCCTTTCTCCAAAGCGTTGTCATCGAGGTCTCCCTAGATAGTCCCTCTACAAACGAACGCCAGTAATTGCATTTCTTTGCTTTGAGTAAGTTTTTAAGCTTTTTTTCAAGCATGAGGTACTTATCGAAAAGCTCACATGTTTCATGTCTACGATAATCTTTAAACGCATCGGATTTCTCAAGATACAACTTAGTGCATTCATCATCCCATCCAGGGGTGGCGGGTTTTCTTTTGAGGGATGCACTTGGAACACGTCGTTTCTGAGCTTCTAATGCACTTTTGTACATCAGGTCGGAAAGGAAACGATACTCTTTTAATGGTGGAAGAGGATCGGTAGAATCAATACCAAGGGTTACCGCCGATGCAAAATGTTGCCAATCGATATGCCTCGTGAGGTCATAAGGAACATGGATTGACTGGTCTGTTTTGTGAAAACTATTTGTGATTGAGATAATAATTGGTAAGTGATCACTACCATGGGGATCATTGATTACCTTCCACAGACAAACTAATAATAGTGAATTAGAACACAAAGATATGTCAAGTCGACTCTCCCTGGCAGGAGGTTTCGCTTTCGTGTCGCTTCCCCAGTGTTCAAGATGGTCAAGTTGAAATCGTCGCATAAGTCATAGAAAATACCCGCTCTATTGTCATCGTATTGTTCGCCCCAAGAAGAACTGTGGGAGTTCAGATCGCCCAGAATAAGAACTGGAGATGGAAGTAATGTAATTGAACTCCAAAGTTGACGGCGGTTTATTGATGCCCTCGGAGGGACATAGACGGAAGCTATGCAAAGATCTTTATTCTTTACATTTATTTGGCAAGCGACGATTTCAATGCCTGAGATTATTGGGAGTGAGATTTTATAGAAGGGGTAGCACTTTTTGATCCCCAGAAGTACGCCACCATATGAATCATCTCGGTCCAGGCGAATAATGTTAAAATCGTGGAAGTTTAATTCATCTTCGGATGGAAGCCATGTTTCGCAGAGAGCAAATATATCACAATCAGAATTGTGAATCAAATACTTGAACGAGTCTAATTTAGGTATTAGACTACGACAGTTCCATTGTAATACGGTGATCATATCTTGATCCTCACTCGACGAATTATTCATCGAAAGATATGAATTCACCAATGAGGGGCCATGATACAGTCAATTGCTTGAAGTAGTTTCCGACTATAGGAATAAGCAGGTCAATAATTCCTCGGAGCGGTGAAGCATCCGAAAGGCCAAGAGCAAAGAGCCTCTCCACGATCTGCAGAACTGCAAGCATCCTCTAGATGCCTTTGGCCGCATTTGCCACAACGGGGATTGTTGTCGCAAAAAGAAGCCGTATGACCCAACTGTTTGCACTTGGTACAATTAAATACCCTTGGTACAAAAAGGCGCACTGAAAAAAAAACCTTATCAATTTCAACAAATTTTGGGAGAACTGATCCGGTGAAGGTCACTTGTAGCGAGTCCGACGGTGAATACGTATTTTTTCCATCTACCATTGATCCTGCATGCAATTGTTTGCATTCCAGAATTTCAATGGTAGACGAAGCAGAATTTGGAAGTCACCCCTTACCTTCCATAACGTCTTCACACGTCAGGCTCGCTGCAGAAACCACACCGTCTATCTCCACATCTCGAGATGGGATGTAAACGTAGTACTCAACATTATAACCTTCGTCACTAGCAATTTCATTTGCAATTTTATACGTAGGTGCAGTGACACGCAGTTTGTTTCGGTTGACCTGATGAAGTTCGGTCCCCGGATAACGACGCGTCAAATTTCTTTTAATGCCCAAAAAATCTAGGGCTTTCACTTTCTGCCGGAAGTAGACAACCCAAGGAGAGACAGAAGACGGCTGATAACAGCGCGCCCTAAAAACATCTTTGGGAGGCAAGTCACCCCCCTTAGAAACATCCATGTAAAATTAAATTGATTTAAAAAAAAATTTAATAAAAAAAAAAATTAATAAAAAAATTATAGGTGTGTGCCCCCCCCCAACCACAAATAAATTTTTAAATAAACCTCAAAATATTTTAGCTGGAACGGATTTTAATTACCAACACTTTCTTTAAATTTTTCATATCCCTTTGGGTATTTTTATCCCAAAAAATTACATAAAAAATTTTTTAAATCAGAAACTTTCGAGGGATATGGATGTAATGTCGGTCTATAAGCGCCAAATTGGGTCTATTCTGT
This sequence comes from Aedes koreicus, assembly GCA_024533555.2. NCBI lineage: Eukaryota > Metazoa > Arthropoda > Insecta > Diptera > Culicidae > Aedes > Aedes koreicus. The sequence goes on along the minus strand of JAHHFK020000137.1, from coordinate 21,424 downwards.
GGGCGGACAGATTTAACAGAGCACTAGCAGATACACGCGTATTGGCTTCGGAAGGATGGAAATAAAGTGATATAAACGCGGGGATACTTTCACTGTTAATTATATTACACTTATTGCGATGGCGGTTCAAGAATACACAAAGTTGTTGTTATTGTCGTTTCAATAAAAACATATAAACATACAGTGTTGCCAGAAGGGCCAAACATATTTAAGGGGTAAGAATGACAAATGCGTGAGGGGCGAGACATTGCAAATTCTATCACTCCTCCCTCAATGGTTAGACACCTCACCTTGACTTGGTCGCTCACCAAACAGTCCCAACTGTTCCGCAAATTGTTGATGCTTTACGAAACCCAACGGCTTCGTGAGGACGTCTGCTGGCATCTGATCCGTAGGGCAGTACTGAAGCATCACCTCTCCTCTGTCGCAAAGATCTCGAACAAAATGGTGCTTGGTTTCGATGTGCTTTGAGCGCTTGCTGGATCTCTCCGAACGGGCAAAGCTCAGGCATCCCTGGTTGTCTTCATTAATCACTGTTGGTTTCACTTGTTCTTCGCCAAAATCTTCTAGGAGTCGCCTCAGCCATACAACTTCCTGGCACGCTTCGGCCAGAGCGACGTATTCGGCCTCCATCGTCGACAGCGTCACACAACTTTGCCGACGGCTCACCCAGCAAACTGCTCCTCCTCCGTAGTACACCACGTAGCCCGTTGTTGACTTCCGGGTACTCTTGTCTCCTGCCCAGTCCGAATCCGAAAATGCCACCAATTCTTCAGCCGTCTTGCCACCAAGCTTCAGTCTCCAGTCTTTGGTACCTTTCAGGTATCGCACCACGCGCTTTGCAGCGGTCCAGTCCGCCTCCGTGGGTGCGCTAAACTTCCTGCCAAGAATCCCAACGCTCGTTGCAATATCTGGACGCGCACACACCGCTACATAGAGAAGTGCGCCGACCACGCTCCTATACTGCGTGCCATCTTCGAACGGTTTGCTCTCAACCTCCTCTCTCAGATAGCCCTGATCCATGGGCGTTCTTGCTGTCTTCGCTTCGCTAAGACCTACTTGTGAAACCAGCTTGTCAATGTAGTTGGCCAAACTAACACTGAACACGTTGTTCTCCCTTCGAACTTCCAGCCCTAGGAAGTGCTTGACATCACCGAGATTGACAATATCAAAGTGATTACTCAGCTGCTTCTGAACACGAGTTAACTCTGCCTCGCTCTCAGATCCGACGAGAAAATCATCCACGTACACGATCATGTACACCTTCTTGCCATTGCTGGTTGTCACGAATAGACACGGATCCGCTGAACTTGCTTGGAATCCCATTTCTTTCAGAACACCGGTTAACTTCCGGTTCCAACATCGAGCGGACTGTTTCAGTCCATAAATACTTCTTCGAAGCCGACACACAATCTCCTCCTCACCCCGAACTTCGTAACCGGGTGGCTGACGCATGTAAATTTCCTCTTCTATGTCTCCATAGAGGTACGCGGTGCGCACGTCCAAATGCTTCACTATCATTTCCTTCTTCGCAGCCAGAGACAGTAGGACTCGCAGTGTGGCGTGCTTGGTCACAGGAGCAAAAACTTCATCGTAATCAACGCCGTAGCACTGCGTGAACCCCTGGGCAACAATCCGCGCCTTATAGCGGACCACTTCGTTGGATTCGTTCCGCTTCACTTTGTAGACCCAACGGCTGCCTACAACTTTCTTGCCCTTCGGAAGCGGCACCAACTCCCACGTCCCATTCTGCTTATGCGACTGGATTTCACTCTCCATCGCTGCCTTCCACGACACTCGTTCCGAACTGGACACTGCTTGCTGGAACGTCGCTGGTTCTTCTACCTTCTGCATGACGACGCCTACCAAATAATCTGACAATCGACTTGGTAGCACGCCCCTGGTCCGACGACCTTGTCGGCTCTCATCTCTGACTTCTTCACTGTTCACTTCGTCGTCTTCGCGCTCGTCTTTCACTATAAGAGGGTCTACATCTGGATCGGGATCGTTCACATCGAAATAGTCTTCACACTCACTATCTTCATTCGCCAGTTCTTCATTTTCTTCTTCAGCGCCGTCTGATTCTTCTTCCGCTGACTGCTGCCTTGGTTCCACTCTCGGAAGAGGCCAATCTACTTCGTCGCTGGAAGAACTTTCAGCAGATGCTGCTCCCGAATCTTTTCTGCGAGACGATCCGTCGTCCATCTCCAAAAACTTGGCGTCACGGCTTATCGTAACCTTGTCAGTCGAGGTATCAACGAAACGGTAACCCTTGTGGACGTCAGAGTACCCTATAAACCGCAACTTTATCGCCTTACTGCCGAACTTTCCTCGTTTGACGTCGGGAATGTGGACGTAAGCAGGACAACCATATACTTTTAAATGGCTAAGTACTGGTTTCCTCCCGTGCCACTTTTCGTACGGAGTCTTGTCCACCGATCGTGACGGGAGCCGATTCTGTAAGTACGAAGCTGTGAGCACAGCCTCGCCCCAATACCGCTTGTGCAAGCCTGCATCAAGTAGCATTGTCGTTGCCATCTCCTGCAGCGACCGGTTCTTCCGCTCAGCTACACCATTCTGCTGCGGTGTATACGCTGTGGTGAACTGTGCTTTGATGCCCTCATTGACAAAGAAAATTCGCAACTCTTTGTTCGCATACTCGCCTCCACCGTCGGAACGGATAATACGGGGTTTTCGGTTGAAAAAGTTCTCTGCATATCGAACGTATTCCACAACCTTCGCCGGCGCCTCGGACTTCTTCTCCAGTAGATAAACGACGGTGTAACGGCTGTAGTCATCGATCATCGTCATCAGAAACCGTTTACCGCCGGGCGTTGTTGTCCGCATTGGTCCGCACAGATCAGTGTGCACCAGGTCTAAAACCTGTGACGACTTCCTCTCTGCTACTTTGGGAATCGGGTTTCTTGCCGACTTCCCCTCGAGACAAGGCTCACAGCACTCCCGGATACAACAATCGGTAACGTGCATACCGATGCCCAACTTCTCTTCGCGAATCCTTTTGATCGCGTCCGGATGCCTATGTCCCAAACGCCGGTGCCACTGATGCTGACAATTAATGGTGTGTGCCTTACCTTCAACTTTCTTCGACGATTCTGATAGCTTCAGCCGGTACAGACAGCCAGAGCGCTCTCCTACTACCGTCAATAAGCCGGTAGCGTCACGGATCTCACATCCGTCCTGTTTGAAAACAGCAGTGAATCCATTCGCAGTCAGCTTGTCCACCGAGACTAGGCCACTTGTCAACGATGGAACGTACAAAACGTCAACAAGCTTCACGTCGACTGCGTCACCTTCACCATTCACACCGAGCACTGTACCTTCGCCGTATCCGGCTGTCATCGCCACTTTACCATCGGCCAAAATAACGTTTGGGCCGGTTTTCTTCTTGAGCGTCGAGAAAAAACTTTCGTCACCAGTCATGTGACAGCTTGCTCCACTGTCGATAAACCACGACCCGCGTGAATTACTTCCAACCATAAAGCACACACCACTATTACTGTTCTTCACCTGCTTCGCGCTTTGTTTTTCTCCGGGCCTCTTCCGCTCTTCACCACTTTTCTTCTGCTTCGTAAGCTGCCAGCAATCTCTCTGCAGGTGTCCCGGCTTTCCACAATGGAAACACTTCCGGTCTTGTACGGCACCACTTTGCTTCCGTCGCGTCGTCGAACTTTTCATCGCGCTCGCATCACTACTTGAACCGCCACTTTTTTCCTTTCTTCGCTCATATTCGTCGAGCAACTTTGACTTCACTAGTTCCACAGTTAAGTCAGTATCCGGACGACCCTCTAAGGCTGTTACTAACCCGCCATAAGAGTCCGGCACACTTCGAAGAATCATGGCGATTCGCAACGGTTCTTGCAAATTTAAATCAGCTGTCGACAGCCTATCGTACAACTCTTCGATTTCTTGGAGGTGTTTCTCCATATCACCACCCTCGCACAAGTTCAACGAACACAATTTCTTCAGCAATGAAACGCGAGAAGTCATCGTTGTTTTTTTCGTGGTACGTACGCAGTTGTTCCCAAAATTCTTTCGCATCTTTAGCACTTTTTACCAGGCTAAACTGGCTGTCTTCAACACACAACCCGATAGTAGCGCGAGCTTTTTGTTCGTCTTTCTTCCACTGCGCCGTCACCGCAGCCGGTTTCGCGTCAGCAATCACGTACCATAGCTCTTCCCGCATCAACAACATTTCCATACGAAATTTCCAACTCTGCCAGTTGGTGTTGTTGAGCTTTGCAAACGCAAGTTTACCTAAGTCTGCCATGTTTTCTTCACACAAGAGACACTCGCGACACGAAACAACAAACAGCACTATGGTATCACTTTTTCGCAATGTTTTCTACCTTCCGGCACTTACTCTGGGCCCATAACCTGTGGGCGGACAGATTTAACAGAGCACTAGCAGATACACGCGTATTGGCTTCGGAAGGATGGAAATAAAGTGATATAAACGCGGGGATACTTTCACTGTTAATTATATTACACTTATTGCGATGGCGGTTCAAGAATACACAAAGTTGTTGTTATTGTCGTTTCAATAAAAACATATAAACATACAGTGTTGCCAGAAGGGCCAAACATATTTAAGGGGTAAGAATGACAAATGCGTGAGGGGCGAGACATTGCAAATTCTATCACCCCCCCAATTATTTTTATTATTTTTTCTCGTTTTTTTTCTTCTTTTTTTTCTTAATTCCTCCCCCTGTCCCCCCCCCCCCCCAACAACCAAAAAAAAAAAACAACAAAAAAACTACCAAAAACACAAATGAATTTCTCACATAATTTACAGACCCTATATAAAAAAAACAAAACATTACACTCCCCCCAAAAATTTTTCTTTTTTTTTTTTTTTTAAGAACCACCAAAAAATTAATACCCAACCACCCACAAATTTTTTTATTAAATTTTATAAAAAAAAACATTTTTTTACCCCTTTCCCCCCAAAACCCCCCAAAAGGGAAAACGGAAAAAAAAAAGCCCCTAACATTGGGTCTTTTGTTTTTTTTTTAAAATCATCTTTTTTTTCCCTATGTGCCCTTTTATTTTAAACCGAGTGACTTTTTTCTGTACATCTTGGCTGTATTATTCGGTTTATAGGTTCAATTTCTGCAAATTAAGATCATTCGAAGATCGTGTAGATAATCTGTTCAGCTTAACCAGTACAGTCATATTGTATAAAAAGTTAAGGAAATCAAAAGTTACGCGGAAGTTAACAACTATTAATTGATGAATTATGTCTCAATTGCTTTGAAATAAATCGGTCATCCTGATAGGAATATAATTTTGTTGATTATCGGCGAATTAATGACATTTTTGGTATATAGGCCGAATCAAGGAGCTAGGCTGACATTACATCCCGTTACCCTATCAGATTTTTTTTTTTGAGCCCCCCTACATTCAACGATTCTACTATATGGGAGAAAAATACACAATCCACTAACAGACGAGTGGAAACGATCGTCACTGCTGCGATTATGCTGATGGTGATGGTGGGTACCGGCTGGTAGCTGGACAGTACATCCGTCGGACTCGGCCAGTAAAGTCTGCTTCCCTTAAGGAACGCTCGGCTTGGTTTCGGTGGTTGAAAATAATCCACTATTTTTCCAATAACTACCGCGTGGTTTGATGCGGGTTGAAAAAAAAACGTAGTGCGGAGTGCAAAACAAACTCGACCGAAGCACTTCAGCGTTCGATGCGGAATGAATTTGTCCTCGTTACACATGATCAATCTTACGCCTGGGATGATAGTTCCGATGAAGATTGGCCCGGATTCGATCTGACATGAACAAACATCGAACGGTTTTCATGACTAAAAAAACTTCCGGTGTTTTTTCAACACCTCATCAGCTTTGACAAGTGGACAACTGGAAAACGGAAGAAAGTCGACGGAAAACATCATCGAACCTCCAGAGGTGATCACAGCACCACCAACGATAGATCCTGATTAGGATGGCAGCTTTTTTGATACTGACAGAAATGTTGAGGATACACGGAAAACGTCGAGGCAGAGGACTAAAAAAGAAATTCGGAAGTTGGACACCGCAAGAAAACGGCGTCTTGCAAACAATGTAATTATGGAGAATTGTGGCTGTAGTAGGAGTGTGCCACACTGGCATCCAAAGATGACAGGATCGACATGAATAAATCCTTTTGGGACCTGGACGCGGCTGGCCAGAAATGCTTCATACGCGATAGAGTTAACCGAGTAACTGTTGAAAGACAAAGTCGGTATCGTTTTTCAGCATTTTCGAAAGCGTCATTCATAAATTTTCCCTCAACCATATATCGTCAAGATAAGACATGCTAATGTTAAAAAAAGGGTCCTTTTAAGACAGCGTAACAAAGGAAGCAAGTTTGCTCGGATGGATTCTATTTTGAAGAGTATTTAGAGTATTACGTAAAATCCAACCAAAATAAATTGATGGGGAAAGAAAAACAACATTACCTAAAACCATTATACCGTTAGTGGACGAAGGTAAGAAGCCATTCTAGATTGAATAGCCAAAACAAGTCCCTCGTCGATGAATTTGGAATTCGGTATGCCTACTGTTAGACTGTTTTGTTGCATTTTCATTTTACGTTGATAATACAAAAATCAAAAAAAAAAACAAACGTCTTCTTAAACTATCACATTACGTTATGTTGTAATCTCTCTAATGAAACATTTTCAAACAAGAACGATAACCCAAATGAATAAACTATACCATGTGTGGTTTGGATGATACCTCGAGTAGATCGTTTTGAAATTAGCGTTAGTATGGCTTGCTTCTTATGGTGGGACTGATATGCGATTATTTTTAAGATGGGACAAACTGGCCCAATGTTGTTTTCCTGGTTGTTTTCATGTTTCGTCCGAGCAAACTACCCAAGTTTTTCATTAAAACGTAAAGAACAACAATAATTAGGACAATTAACAATCATAACTCAAAACCACCGAAAAGTCATATGCGGGACTGATATGCGTTTCACGGCAGTGCACTCCTGTTTTATTTTACTCAATTTTTGAGTACAATTGTAACTATCTCTTTTTCTCTCACGGAAATGTTACTCAACTTTCGTAAAAAGTGGATCTACTCATAAATCGAGTAGATCCACTTTTTAACGAAGAATGAGTAACATTTCCGTGAGAGAGAAAGAGATAGTATATAATTGTAATAAAAAATTGAGTAAAATTAAACGGGTGTGTACATTGTAGAGCGGATACGGTTCCATTCTTGTATGGAAATCGATAAAAATCCCCGAATGGATTTTTTAGAAGCCGTTGTAGTTTCATATTTACGTGACTTTCAGTCTGAGGGTGGTTTATCATGCCAGCGAGACGACCTGGACCCTACATATCGAACCATGGGCCGGTAATAACGGCTTGACTTCCATTCCGAAGGAAAACGTGATCATTTGCAGAAGCTTTTACTGCTTGTAAACAGAAGTTGCATTCACGAACAACTGTTTAAAATATTCATCAGTGTTCGATTAGTAAACGTCGCGTCACGCTAGAGATTTCATTCTGTCCGTTTGGACAATCATCGTACGGGGCTTTCGGAGAAAGAAGCTCGCATTGGTCGTGTCTTTCAGATGTTTGCTGTCCTTTTTAAAAAGTTCGTATATTGAACATCATGAATTTAAGAAAGGTTCATCGTCAAGATCTAACTGAAACTCTTGAATCCCAGTTGTCAACGCTATTTGATATTCATAATAGCTCCAGTCACATAAAATGACAATGAAGATACAGAGTGTGAGGGTTATTTCGAGAGTCGAAGTGACGTTTATCAATGGGTGAAGTGAGAAAAGTCACCTGCAGTGACGTGACTCTCCATTTGATTTACCCAGCAGAGTCTCGTCACTGCAGGTGACTTTTCTCACTTCACCAAGTGACAAACGTCACTTCGACTCTCGGAATAACCCTCTGTAACTAAAAGGAGTCCCAGTCTGGCGGAATAAAAGTTCAGTTATTCGCATCCCGAAATATACCATACAGTTATTTAAAAAAAGTTTTTACTTATCTTACAATTTAATTCATAAAGCTATCATTTCCATATTAAAGATGATATATAAGTTTAAATTTTAAAAACTTTTCGACTTATCGCTATTGCAGTCCGTTAAAACCTACAATTTGTACATGAGCGCTTAAAAAGTGCTGTTTGTCTTTTTTCCATTAGCAAGATTAAAAATAAACTGCCTTAGCTCAACAAAATTAACACATTAAATAATTTGTCACGGATGGAAACACAGGATATTGATTTAAAAAAAAAAAAAGATGGCAGCCTCCACAATGGCAAATGAAGAAAAAATAATCATTTTGGCAACAGCATCTACTCCGCTCAGCTCCATTCAACGCACATTTTCTTTATTTTCTCGCTTGATTCTGCGAGGATATTGAGAAGACGTCTGGTTTTGTTCGACGTGGTCGCTGCCGTCGGCTTCATTACCACAAACCGCATCGGTATCTTGCACAAACTGTGTCATCGTTGTTTGAGTGCCTCCCTTGCTGTGCTTCATCCGGCTCATCTTGTTCTCGTCGGCACATTTGGTTGTAATCGCGGTCCTAACCATCGGCTCCGACACGTGGCAGGTCTTCGCCACGATGGCAATTATGTCAGCGATGATCTTTTGGTCCAGCTTATCTTTTACAGGTTTGGCGCGATCTCCCATGAAAGCGGGTGAGGGGCGGCCGGTAAGAGTATGCGATGCCAATACTTCCCGTGAGAACAAAGTCATGAGCAGTTTTCGGGTAGCAGCTTTGTAGTTGGTCCAATTGATTGCACGTAGGACTTGCTTCTTCACTAGGGTATTGTTGGGTCCAATCGAGGTCACTTCGGTTTCGTCGCTGCCTTCTTCGTCGTTCCAATCTTTCAGCATTTCGCTGACGGCTGCCCCTTTATTGTTGTTTGAAGGGATACTCCCGTGGGACTGAATACTGGCATTACTGAGACTCAGTGCCGAGGAGGATAGTTTATTGGTAAAATTGAGATTCTTTGGTGTAGATGTTACTGAATTAACTGAACTTTCTTCGTGTATTGTGAATTTACTTTGACTATACGACATGTTACTTTCGTCTTGAACACTAATATGGTCGATTTCCAGGTGGGTACTATCATTGGAAATGGTGGGTTTCTGGGCAACGGATTCGGCCACACTCGAAGCCATATCTCGACTTTCGTCTCCACCTGTACCGAGCACTACGTAGCTGGAAACGTTTTCTTCCGGGTTTTTGACGACTTCGGTAATCTCGTACTTGTGAACGGCATCCACTTTGGCTACCATCTGTTTAAGTGTTTCCGAAAATGCACTTTGCTGTTCCATCATGTCGTACGTGAGTTTCCGGCTGTATTCGCTTTCCATTCGAATAGATTTCTGTTCAGCAATAATCGTTTCCAACAGCGACAGAATCTTGGTTAATTCTGGCTGACTTGAACGGCTACCATCCTGAGGGAAGAATCTCGTGTCGGTTTGAGTTTGCTGATCGAATGTCATCGGTGGAGGTTTAGCAAACGATACGGGGTTTGTAGTCTGAACAGACACCACCGAGGGCGATGGGGAGATTATCCGCTCTGTCTTGCAGTTGTTTACCCAATTGGCGGTAGCTATCTGCGATTGTAATGGCATAGGTTCAAACTCAGGACTAGCTGGTTCCAGTTCCTCTGTATCCGTTGAAGCTGCTTCTATACGACGACGTTTCGTCTGGTGCTATAATGTTACTATCAATATAAAACCACATTTTAAAACAGAATTCAGAAGCCTACCTCTTGATTTGTATTTGCGTGGTATTTTTCCTGTGAAGTGATCATTTTTCGATAATGATTGTCGGATGCCATCTTACGCAATTGCTTCGCCTCAGCATCGATGAACTGTTTATTATCTGAACATAAATTTATTATGATTTATTGAAACAAATATCCAATAAGATCCTCAACTTACCGGAAATGATAACCACCGTCGCTTGTTGTACCCTTTTGTCCCGCCGTACAAAGATAGTCATTCCTGTCTGGATCGTCTGTCGGGAGTTTCCTGATTCGCTTTGGAGTATCAGATCACAAGAGTCGATCACTGAGTAAGTGTTCGGTTCTCCAATTGGTGCTTCCCATTCCACCAGAAGCCACATCTTGATCGGCGGTGGTTGCATCTGCTGTATATGATGGTGAATTTGCTGCTGTGGCTCTTGCATATGTGTCGTCACAGTGGATAAAACAGGAGTTACCGCAGTTGATCCGCCGTTAGTAAGCACATGGTTTAAAATTATTGGATCTTTCGAAATAGACACAGGTGGATACTGTTGGTTGTGAGCCACTTTAGTGAATTGATCACCTGCTGGAACTGGGGCCACTGAAATTGTTCCTGCAGATCCACCGGCTGGCAGGAATCGTTGACCATATTTCATCGCTACATTTACCGTCTGTACCGTTGCCATACTGATCTGTAGCAGTTACCTCTCCAGTTGATTTCCAGGCAATGGGATTCCTCGTTCCACACCTTTGCCTACTTCCAAGATCCTTTGAAATCCAATAGAATCTCTCTAAACAATAGAAGACTCACGTATTCAACTGCATGGATACTAACTGGACACGGTTTGTAAAGTACGCTAATAAGTATTCGCTAACAGGTAAGAATAGTTGAAAACTTCTACCTTCGGAGATGCTTTGTTCGTATTACTGGAATTTTGATGATCCTTTCTGCAGGTACAACATTGAATGAATGAAAAGGCAGGATAAAAACCGCCAAACGCCAGATACCGCAAGACAGTATAGGTACATAGATCCAGTTCGGCACAACTACACGTAATTGTATGTAAGAGAAGTTGAATGAATACACATATATGTGTGGTTTCCAATTCAGCAGATTTTTACCAAACACGAGTTTGAGCCCCCGCTTTATAATCTACGATTTTTTTTTCTCAAAACTCTTTTCTGCAAACTGATAGCAAATCAATTTTTCAATTTTCACTCTATAAGTTATAAAACTAACCAAAACCCAAACGAATCGGTGGTCGGTCACTTCGGAACAACTTTATGTATGTAGATTAGCCCAATTGGAATTCCCAGTTGAAGTGCTAATGCTGTATCAATGGCAAATAATTACTGATCATACCATCGATGTTTTACCAACTTGACATCGAACAGAGCCGGATCAACATCGATCAACTTTCCAGACGTTTTAGTAAAGCGAGCGTCAATTTGAATCATCTGAACCGAGCCTAAACGTAATAACGAAAGTATGCGTGAGGTAGACTGTAAGTGCAGGCTGGTTTATGTTTTCTGTTTACAAAATGTGCGCGAAATGCCAACAGGAAATATGCGGCGATGACTTAGGACACGAAACTAGTAACGTGTAGGGAAGCTCATGAAGATTTGTATCTGTTAAAGCAATGTGGGATTTTGCGAAAAGTGATAAAAAATGCCACAATTACATTCGAAGCGATTTCACTGAAAAAACAGTGCTGTTTGAGGCATTTTAGGGGCTATGATGGCTGATATAGAAGTTTATCATATGCTCTTAATACTGAATTATATCGTAGACAGACATTCAAGCTCGAACAAAACAATTCAAACTAGTTGTGTAAAATTTCAAATCTAATTACGTTGGAATCTTCTTTCACAGCAGCGCTGCCTAGTCAACTTATGTCTACATTAATTCTGACAGTTTCGCTTACCAATAAAAACAAATCTGAGGTGCCATCTATCAGGTTATTGCTTCTTGATATCTTGAGGGCAGCCATGTGCCAGCCAGCCATGAGACGAAGTCGAACGTCTGTCTGCGATTATATTACGTTGGTACTATTCTGCGATTATTGTATTTTGGTACTATGTTGGTACAGTCATACCTCGATATAACGTAACTCAATTTTTATTTTCGTTACGTTATATCGAAGTTACGTTATATCGAAGCAAAAAAAATTTTCCAGAATTTTTTTTTAATCTCTTTTTTTCTATAAAAGAAATAACGTAAAATCAATGTTATTCACCCAGCAGGGTGTTCCAGCCCTTCTTACCTACGTTTTTCCAAACAAATTTAAATTTTTAATTATATTCTTTTTTTTATTTGTTTATTGATCCTTTCATCCGACATCAGAATTGGTTATTTGTTTTTGCACTGTGTGTTTCCGTCTCGCTTGAACTGATGTGATTCAGATGATGTTTGAATGTGGGTGAATTAAAAGTCAAAAGGGTCCATGGTTCCAGTAAGGATAAATTTTCGATTGTAGTTATGACACCTTCCGATCCCCGACGTGGCAGAGTGACTAATCTCCCGATATTACCATTCTTTATACACAAAACTAGAACTCAAATTCACAACAATTCACAAACCAGTACAAAATAGCAAAACAATATTCCTACACTGAAGCCTTCTTACTGCTGTTTGTGAATTACGATGTCCATTAGTACGTATCTGGCGCAGCAAGAACTGTGTAGTCAGTGGCCAATTGTTCTCTTCCGCGTATCTGATTACCAGATCGAACCCATTTAAGTCTGCTTCATCCAACCCGTTTACGTATTCGTCATCATCTCCAAAACACACAGATTGTGACCTGCGTTGGCATTGACTGCATTGTGTCGTCACCGGCATATGAATGTCTTCGTTAGCATCTTTGTGAAGAACACTTGCGATGTTCTCATCATCGTCCAGCTTTTCGAATCCGGCATCCTCTTCGTCGATTTCTTCGCTCTGTGCTATCTTCTCACCAATGCTCCTCGGCGTGTTTCTTATGACGGACAGCGGTACATCATCCTCATCCTCGATTTCACGGGCATTGTAAAGCATGTTCCAAGATTTGCGAATCGAGTCAGCTGGAACTACCTCCCTCGCTTGAGCAACCCAAAAAGATGACGTCCTTTATGTTGTTCTTCTTCACGCACTCGTCAAACTCTCCTCCACGAATTTGAATTTCCTGCATGATCAGATTCCAGAAGCGCGTTTTAATCATCTGAATGATATTTTGGTCCATCGGTTGAAGAATGGCGGTGGTGTTTGCAAGGAGAAGGATGGTAAAAATTGATCCATCGACAGTTTTTAGCTCATCTGCATTGTAATGAGCTGTGCAATTGTCCAACACAAGGCCGCTCATAGAGGAAGTCCTTTTGACTTGAGGTAGGCGGTCACTTTCAGGACGGATTCCCAAAAAAAAAAACACTCCTTAAAGAGCTCCTTTTCCATCGTCCAAGCGCTCTTGGATACCCTGTAGTATACAGGCAACTCCTTAAGATTTTTGAGTGCTCGAGGTCTGTGAGACTTTCCAATCAACATTAACGGTAATTTGAGCGACCCATACATGGTGCATCAAGGCATGAACGTGATCCGGTCTTTTTTGATTTGGTGTCTCTCTCATCATTTGTTCATATTGGAGATTTCTTAAAAAGGAGAACCAGATGTAGAGAGCTTTGTCAACCTGTGGGTATCGAGGATTCTTGAAACGCTTTCGTTTTGCTATAAATTAAAAACAAAACATGTTAAATTGTTTTCACGGAATATCATTTATGTGTCTTTCACGTGTCCTTTGTATATTTCGTGGTGTAGATGGTAGAGGCAGACCGAACTTTATACTTCTTCATTATTTCATTCATCGAAACACCATTTCCAAGATTTTGAATAATTTTTATTTTATCCGCTAGAAGTAAACCAACACGGTTATGTTTTTTGCCTTGTTTACGCATCACACGATCCATTTTTCAAAAAACCTCCGACTTCGAGGGGTACGCCACTTTGCGCTTGCACATTGGATCGCTGCAAATCCTTATCAAATTCACAAAAAAAAACCATCGCTCCCACTATCGCCATTAATCGCAACAGTATTATGAATCGCGAAATTCATCGCGTAATCGCGTGTCATCGTCACCGATTTTTACTCGAATCGCGAGCAGTGATATTGATGTCTGGCAGCCATGATCTTTATATTTGAGCTACCCTTTTCTATTCTGGCAACAGTGTCCAAATTTGTTTTGATTATTTCGAGCAAGTGAATCCAAGCAAGCAGGTTTTCCGAAACTAAATCAATAGTTTTGTTTATGTTTGTCTCGGTGCTAGTGATTGCAGGCCGAATAAATGGCTGCGAAATATGTCTCGAAACGGCTCAGTACAAACAAATACATAAGACAAAAGACATACTAGACAAAAGATATCCACTTCGCGGCGTTTTTTTATCACTTCGTTCAGATCGAGAACCTGAAATTCCGCAAGCGACAAAATTCGGCTTCTGCGCTCATTTCGTTAAATGTCATTGGTGCGGTTGTGTCAAACGCTGAACCAGTTGAAACCAAAACATTAAAATTAAAAAAAGAAGACAAAAGCTGACAACTCAGCAAATGACACTTGATCGATTTTCAAGTCGTGAAGGAGAACGAAGCAATCTTTAATGTCGTTTTAAATGTCGGTTTTAAACCTGGGTCAGGTGTGACTCTGACTCCCAGAGCAGAACACAAAAGCATATGAATACCTAATTTTGATCTTGATAACTGGCCTTGGTATTAAAGAGCTCAGATTAAGAGGTAAAATACCTAAGCAAAATACCTAAGAATTGCAAGCAAAATGTCTCTAGAATAACTAAACTTGATATTCCGGATACCTGGGTAAGTATCTGGTCACCTTAGAGGTATTATTATGGTATCGTCTTACCTCAATTCGGTATTCGCATGACATTGTGGGAACAATTTGATGGTATTATCCTCAGGTATTTTACCTCTTAATCTGAGCTCATAAATACCAAGGCCAGTTATCAAGTTATTCGCTTCTGCTCGGGTCGAATTACCGAACGAAAACGGATCCAGAGTCGAGTCTGTATGATGGTATTAGTGCAATCGTGTAAGCTTATTTGTGAGAAATTTGTGTTTCATTCGTATAAGAGACCACCCCCACCCACCATCCCCCTTCCAGATGAGGGAAGGGTTTTGATCCATCATAAAAACCTTCCCCGGCCCCAAAAACTCCTGCATTCAAATTTTCACGTCGATTGGTTCAGTAGTTTCCGAGCCTGTAAGGGCCGGACATACAGACAGAAATTTATTTTTGTATTTATAGATCGATAGATAAATCACGTTAATAATTTAAACTGCAAAAAATAAGGGCAAAAAAAAAGTTACGTTATATCGAGGTAAAAGTTACGTTATATCGAGTTACGTTGTATCGAGGTTACGTTATATCGAGGTTACGTTATATCGAGGTATGACCAACAATCAATGTGCAACTAGCGATTTGAAATTGGTTCACTGTTGTAGAACCCCTAGGTCCGAAGTATACCTTGCAGTCTGCACCTTGCAATAATTTTTGCGCTTTTCGGTACCTTCCGGTACTAGTATCTTGGTTGTTGTTTTGATTCACTATGTTATTTTGACACAACATTTGAGAATGTGTTGGTGTAAGCTACGTTATTAGGGGCGAATCATTGAGCTTGGGACCGAGCATGGGACCGATGTGCTAGTCCTGACTGAGCCAAGAAAAATATCGTATTTGTTCGGGACCTACTGGTCTTAGAGTTAGTCTATGGTATGACTGTACTGTTCAGCACATAGCTAGGAAAAGTCTAGGATTTTTTTCAATGAGTAAAGTTTACCTATAACATTATTTAGTTTCTTCCACAGGCGCGTGTATTCAAATTTTAGTAGAGGTATGGTTACCCATAACTGGGTAAGTGCCTTTTGGACCGTATTGAGGGATTTTTGACTCAAAAATGAGTACTCGATATAAAGCAACTTTATTATTAGACTTCTATCGGATATTTCTCATGAATTAGAGTTCATCTATACAAACCATTGCAACCAGTAGATTGCAAATGGTCTCATCTATCCAATGATCTTACTACGTTTTTGAATGAGATATAGTTCGCGATAAATCGATGAAAACGGTCAAAAATGTTGCTCTATACCGAGGTATCTCTGTAGCTTAAAAAACAAGTGTATATCATCTAAACTCAAAGTAATTTAGATCTTTTGTTAATTATAATAAACATTGACAAGAAAAGGGCTTCAGATGGTGAGTTAACCACCTGTAAGGAGGGTGTGACCGATCTCCGGTCCTCACAACTTCTTGTTTCATGCCTCCACGAGTCATACGATCAAATAAGACTACCAGCTGAAACCTCGAGAGGCTGGGTGGCATAGAATGAGCAATGTTTTCAATTTGACAATAGTAAAGTCATGGGGTGTGACTGAGGATCATGTACCAGTAAATCAAATTGTGTATTTTTCCATTCTCATTTAGTTAATAATTTCAGCATGCCTTAGGATCATATTTGCACTTCAAAAACATTTATCTTTGTAGCATGGAGCAGCATAACAAGCATTAAAGGCTCAATTTGTTCTTCAATATTTCAGCATAACATTTACATTGAAATTGCACTTTTAAACTTCAGCTTCTATTCCGTAAAACACTGTTATGCGCTTATATCAACAATCAATATGCAAGTAGCGATTTGAAATTGGTTCACTGTTGTAGAACCCCTTGGTCCGAAGTACACCTTGCAGCCAGCACCTAACTACCAAACCTAACTATACAGGTGGAGAAGAGCATAGTGTTTGTCGGTATTAGTAACGAAAAATGAGTAAACAATCCATGATTTCAGGTAGTGACGTAAAACTCCAAAAACAAGCGAATGATAACAAAGCAAGTTTAGTTTTTGTCCGCATCCTTTTAGTGCACAAGAAGGCATTTTTCAGCCAAAACCTTTTAAAAACAACATCAATTACCGAAAATAAACATTCCACCTTGTGATTTGCTGCTATTGTAAATTCTCGGAAACTTTTTCAAACAGACGTATGTCATTTTGTAAACAAAGAGGGGAGGAAAGATTCAAAAGTAAATTTCTCGAAATTCTCAGTACCCTCACATAAAGTAGCTTCACAATCATGTAAAGCAATGTTATTCCTTGTGTTGGTGGCTCAAGTTTGCATGAAAGTGCTAAGGGTTTCGAGAAATTTACGTTTGAATCTTACTTCCCCTCTTTGTTTACAAAATGACATACGTCTGTTTGAAAAAGTACCCGAGAATTGATGTTTTTGGAGATCTACGTCACGCATGTTTACAAAAAACAGGCTGTGCATCATCTTGCGAACACAATGACTGTATTTTGCATAACACTAATACAACTTAACCACTTCTTCTCTACCTGTATAGACCCCATTGCCTAACTACACATATTGGCGCCTTTGTTTTGATTTGCTGTGTTATATTGACAGAATATTTGAGAGTGTGTTTGTGGGAGTTCATTATTAGGGGCGTATTATTAAGCTTGGGACCGAGCTTGGGACCGATGTGCTAGTACTGACTGAGCCAAGAAAAAAATCGTATTTGTTCAGGACCTACTGATCTTAGAGTTAGTCTATGCTTATATGCAGTATAGGCAAGTGGTGGATTGCTCAGCACACTTTTCTCCTGTGCTTTTTTTTAGTGTTTGTAGCAATGTTCTGGGAGCCCAAGTAACACCACTAGTCATATTCATGTTAATAATACACATTTTAGACCAAGCTCATGTTTTTTTCTAACGTCAATAACTTAATTTCATACACGCATATAACCGAAAAAGCGCAATAAATGTGGCATTTTTTAACATCTTTAAGGTCATACCAGATGTTTTGTAGAACATCCATAAGACAAATATTATGTTCTATGGATGCTTCCAACAGCATGCTTATAACATAATGATATGTTTTGTCAAATGTTTTGTCGGTATGAACAAAGTAAAAAATATATAAACAATATTATTTAATGGTGAAACGATATCGTAGCCAATGGTATTTTACGCGTTGAAGATGATTGTTTATAACTTTTACAAATAGGAAATTAAAAGTACTTTACGCATGGAAGTTGTATCAACATTTTATATGCGGCTCAAGGTTAGCAGTGCAATTTTCCGTTTTACCTTCCCTAATTTCATGCGCCATCGATTGGATTAAAAAACGTAGAAGGTACCCTGAATAAATTTTTTTTTTTTTTTTTTTTTTTAAAAAACAACAACAAACCTTCTCTCCCCCCCCCCCCCCCCCCCCCCCACAACCCACCACAACGGACCAAAAAAAAATAAAAATATTTAATTTATAATTTTTTTTTTTTTTTTTTTTTCTTTTTTTTTTTTGAAATTGAACCGAGGTGGGACCAAAAAAAAAAAAAAAAAAAAAAAATTTTTATAATATTTTGTGCTGCACCCCCCCCCAAAACCCCCCCCCCAAAAAAAAACAAAAAAATAAAAAAAAAAAAAAAAAAACCCACCAAAATTTTTTTTTAAAGAAATCTTCACTCCTACTTTTTATTGTTTTTTTTTTTTTCCAGTATTTCAAAAAAAACATATTTTCAGCCGTCACTGTATCGGATAAAATGATTTCGGATGGGCAAAGCGCACAGAAAAAGGAAAAACACTTTTTATTGTAAGCACGTTTCAATCTACGATCGAAAAGTTTTTAATGACAACATGAGAATGAGAATAACAAAAGAAAAGATACAGTTCAGTGGCGGTTACAGTAGAGGCGTTCAATGCAGTAAGGTTGCCAGGGTTGCCATTCCAACAGCGCCCCTCAACCGCAGCAACTCACCAAGCCGACATTAGCCCGGTGACGTCGAAGTGCAGACACTGATAGACCCTTGGTCATCATGTCCGCCGGTTGTTCCGTGGACGAAATGTATTGAATACGAATCCGCCCATCCTTCACCAAATCACGAAGAAAATGGAATTTTACATCCACGTGCTTCAGCCGTCCGTGGTTCTTGCAATCCTCCGCAATCCTGATCGTCGACTGATTGTCCTCGAAGAAGACCACCGGAAGTTCAACGACCACTCCGATATCATCCAGCAGACGAGTCAGCCAAGCTTCATAACAAGCCGCAGCACACAATGCGTTCAGCTCCGCTTCCGTAGACGAAAGTGAAACCACCTGCTGTTTACGCGTCAGCCAACCGATAGTGCATCCAGCGACTTTGAAGAATACATCCACTCACGGACCGTCTGTCCACTGGATCGTTAGCCCAGTCCGCGTCGGAAAAGATCTCAACCATCGGAGCCTTCGAATTAGCACGATACATCAAACCAACATCCAAAGTCCCCTTTATGTATCGCAAGATACGCTTCAAGTACGTCCAGTGTTCATCCGTGGGGCAACTTTGAAACTGGCTGAAGAAATTGATGGATGCCGACAGATCCGGCCTTGTCGTGAGCGATGCGTACGTTACACATCCCACAAGCTCTCGGTATGGCTTCGAAGTACGTTTCTCCTCTTCACCTTTCGCCAACTTCAGACGGTTTTCTATAGGAGTCGACGCCGGCTTGCAGTCCTCCATTCCAAAACGGCGCAAAAGATCTTCCAGGTACTGTCGCTGACTGATGCGCAACATTCCAGTCTCCACATTGCGATCGATTCGCATTCCCAGAAAGCTCTTGATCTCGCCCGCATCGGTCATCTCGAATTCGGAGGCAAGGCAACGCTTCACCACTTCCACAGCCTTCAGCGATGGTCCAGCTACAATGACATCATCGACGTATAGCACGATGATCACCTTCTCACCACCGATCTTCCGAACATAAAGGCACTGGTCGTTGGAACTCCGACGAAAACCCATCCGGCCCTCCACGAACCCATGGAAACGGTCATTCCATGATCGCGAAGCCTGCTTCAATCCGTAGATCGATTTCTGCAAGCGACAGACTTGATCCTCCCCGTTCTCGAAGCCTTCGGGCTGCGCCATAAATATCTCCTCCTTCAGCTGACCGTTGAGGAATGCCGTCGTGACATCCATCTGGTGGATCGTCATCTTGTCCTTGTTTGCCAGAGCCAACACTGTCCTTAGCGTATCAAGCTTGGCCACCGGAGAATACGTTTCTTGGTAGTCGAAGCCGTATCTCTGGCTGAAACCTCTAGCCACCAACCGAGCCTTATACCTGTCGGGTTCCCCATTCACGCCACGCTTGACTTTGAAAACCCACTTGCTCGTAATCGGCGTCCGGTTTGCCGGTAGCTGTGCCAGTGTCCAGGTTTCGTTCTTCCGCAAGGAGTTCATCTCTTCGTCGACAGCCTGTTTCCATCTGCACCAATCTTCCCGTTTCTGAGCCTCCGCCAGCGATTTCGGCACATCCTGCACGTAGTTCACGGCACTCATAGCGTATGCTGCGTAGTCGACAACGTACTCTTGATGCCACGATGGAGGGTGCCGCTCTCGCTGAGGTCTTCCAGATTCCAAAACAACATCCGACTCCGCGCCAGCGTTCTCCGATCCATCGTCCTCAGAAAGACTTCCGAATTCTTCGTCCGACGCTTCTGAAACGGGTTCGTCTGCACCTTCGGCGGAACTACCACCCGATTCATCGCCAGAATCCTCCGGATCACCTTCCTCCACGTTTTCCTCCGGCTCAGCTTCAGCTACTGGAGGTAGCTCGAATGTGTCCCTGGGGCGAATCACAGCAGAATGTTGCTTCGTCACCTCCGATGGACCAGCGTCTGATTCGACGAAATCTACATCCCGAGCATGAATGATCTTCTTCGACGACGGGTTCCATACACGGTAACCGTTGTGGGCGTACCCGACAAATACGCCTTTCCAAGCCTTCGGATCCATCTTCTTGCGTAACTCCTTCGGCACGTGAACGAAGACAGCACATCCGAACGCGCGCAACTTAGAGACGTCCGGCTTTCGGCCCTCCCACAGCTCGTAGGGAGTCACTCCATCATCAATCGCGCTAGACGGGCTTCGGTTCACCAAGTACGTCGCTGTCTGTATGGCAGGTGCCCAGAACCGCTTGTCCACACCAGAATCCTCCAACATCGAACGCGTTCGCTCCACGAGTGTGCGGTTCATCCGCTCGCTGACGCCGTTCTGTTCGGGCGTGTGTGGAACCGTCCATTCAACTTGGATTCCCTTACGCCTACAAAAATCGTCAAATTCCGTGCTACGGTACTCACCTCCGTTGTCGCATCGCAATCGACTGATTCGAACACCGAACTTTGCAGTGACCAACGCCTCATACTGTTGGAACAGGTCGAACACCTCACTTTTGCGACCCATCAGGAACGTCATCGTGAAATGGCTCCAATCATCGATGAACGTCACAAAATAATGTTCACCTCCAACACCATCAGGTGAGACCGGTCCGCATACATCGGAGTGGATCAGCTCCAGCACACGCGACGAACGTTTCTCAGTACGTTCCGGAAACGGCTTCCGGGTCTGCTTGCCAACGACGCATGGCTCGCACACAACGACACTCTTGTCAGTTTTTCCACCGGTCAGCTCGAATCCCGTGACCATATTCCCGGAAATAAGCTTCTCGAGACTTCGCGAATTCAAATGGCCGAACCGACGATGCCATAGTTCCAGATTTTTCGGTATCCGTCCACACGTCAACATGGAACCACTCGCACTACATTTGTTCGTGAAAAGATCGAGCCTGTACAGTTTTCCACAACGAGAACCCATCGCGACGGCTTCCGATCCGCGA
>JAHHFK020000136.1:0-72484 GCA_024533555.2 Aedes koreicus | reverse complement strand
ACGCGGGAAACGGTGGAATGGTTGATTTCAAGGCTTTTGCCGACCCATCTGTGCGACTGACCAGGATTATCGATCACCGCGCCCAAGATTTGATGGCGTAGCTCTTCTTGTTTCGAATACATCTTAAAAACTACTTGACAGATCGCAATAAATTTTTTCACACATAAACATAATACTAATATTGCTCAAAATTTCATTAATTTTTACCCACGCGATAAAAAGTTACACTCAAAACAAAGTGTCGCATTTTTTCCGAGTCCAATCTCTACCTCACCATTCACTGTTCTTCTCGAAAGAGAAAAGCTGTCAAACGTGTAAATATTGTTGTTCCGTTCACTACGCGGCAGAACTAGACTGAAATGGGTTAACGTCATGTTAAAAGCGTTATATGGCAGCACCCATAGCATTAATAAGCTCTTATTAAGCCAAAAAAGTATTGTTACGCCACCTTAAACTTTGTTTGGTAATTTACTAGGTTAGTCAAAAAGTTTTGAAAGCGACATCTCTGGAGTCTTACTTCATCTTTCATAAGAATGTACTCAAAATATCATTTCTATTTGTCTACTCATCCTTTGCTAACAGGCCATTTGAAGTTGACGTGTCAGTGTATTTTTTATCAATGGAAAAATCCGAACATCATGCAGTGATAAAAAAATTTGTTTTGGAAGGTTTTTCGGCTACTGAGATCCATGCAAAGGTGGTCAAAGTATTAAAGGAGTCTTCTCCTTCATTTTCAACCGTTCACCGATGGGTTTTGGAGTTTAAGCGTAGCCGTTCAAACGTCGAAGACGATCCACGCTCAGGACGACCAAAAGGTGCATCAACAACAGAAATCATAGCGAAAATACAGGATATGGTTTTGGAAGATCATCGATCGACTGTGGATGTGATAGCTGACACCATAGGCATCTCACTTTGAACAACATGGCATATTTTGGTTGAAGTTTTGTGTTTCCAAAAACTGTGTGCACAATGGGTGTCGAATTTGCTAACAATGACTTTCTGAGTAACATGTGGAGCATTTTCCAGAGGATAAAATAGATTTTCTGCGTCACTATGGATTAGAGTTGGGTCTACCACCATGATCCTGAATCAAAACAAGAGGCTAACGAGTGGTGTGAACCAGGCACTTTGGCTCCAAAGCGAGTCCGTGTTCAGAAATAGGCCAAGAAGGTGTTAACGTCATTTTTTTTTTTGATGCAAAAGGAATTTTATTGATAGATTATCTCCAAACTGGTAAACAATCACCTCTGATTTTTATTGTGACCTTTTGGACCAGTTGGATGGAAAAAATTGTGAAAAAAGACCCGGTTTGCAGAAAAAAAAACCATTGATCATTAAGACAATGCACCTGCTCACACAGCTCAAAAACCATCGCGAAAATCAGTGAATTGGGGTTCAAATGGTTAAGGCCCTTGCCATATAGAACGTTTCTGTTTTCAAGACGGTGATTAGTGGGCCACGGCCGTTTGATTAGTTACTACTTATTTAAAAAAAATTCACTACGCGGTAGAATAAATATAAGGTACAGAAGATTCTCAATTAGAATGTTATCTCCATCTTACGTCCCAGTAGTGAATTTATTCATTCACAACTGGATGTTCAGGATGCACTTGATAAGTTGTTAATGGAGCCTTTACCATTATAACCAGTACTAATAGTTAGTTTGTTGTTCCCGATAATTTGAATTATTCCACGCAAAATTGAGTAAAACTGAATTTCGAACCAGCCTTGTAGTTCATGAAGCTTTTCTCTCGACCACCATCACCAATATAGGCAAATTTGTAGCTGCTTTATAAAGAAGCTTAATATGATATACGCGGCCTTTGAAACATCAGCTGAACTGATGAAGATTCATAGCACCATCAATTGGTGAAATTGTTCTAAATTATTCAAAATTCAGGAGCAACTTTTGACGAAAAAAACAGCTTATATGAGAACTGAAAAAAAAAACTCATTCTTTTGATACTTTCACGCCATATAACAAATATTTCACTTGCTAAAATATCTATTATGAATATAATTAAAGTCGCACCGAAAGCTTCCAAAAAGAGCACAACGCGCCATAATTTTCACTCTAAAGCTGTTGTTCATTGCCGTGAACTGTCCAAACAAGGAAAGTTAATATTGATTTATGTACACAAGCTGCACGCTCAAGTTTCGACGAACCGAGCGAAATTCCTCCCCTGCCTCTGGTTGACAGCTTGCAGAGTGCATATTGCTGACGAAAATTGCCCGGTCCTGCTGCCTGGAGAAAAGTGAGCGGTTAAACGAAGACAGCAAAGGTACCAACCTACTCCAACAAACAACAAGGGCGGACGATGTCCTTCTATTTAATCCAGAGGCTACCCGTCAGTAGGGTTGCACTAGCTGATGTTGATTCTAACTAGTGGTTAGCTGCTAGTGCCTAACAGTAGCAAGACCTTAAACCGGCGGTCGTTCGTCATAAGAGTTTCTTACTGAAAGGATAGCTTTTGCCTTGTGCTAATTTGGATTCAAGCGTTTGGAAACATATCAAATGCACCGAATAAATCATCCACTTTGTTGTACATAGACGTCAAAAGAAAATAGTCACGAATGGAATCAATTTTACCGTAGACTAAAGTTATACTAACAAGACACATTGCCAGGTGATACTCAAGTAGTTTATATTGTTGTGAAGAATACGACATGATCAAATGAATCCAGTTGGGAAACTTTTCCGAAACAAACTTTTCCGCGCTTATTCCCTTCATCATCGTTGACGCAGTGCTTTTTCATTTATTTATGTCTGTAGAAAACTTTGGGATCCCATTTAAGCCGGTGAAATAGTTCATGCGTCATTTCTTATTACGAACAAAACTGGGTTTCTCCATGAGGTTGGAGGACATGTGCAGTTGATCGTATATAATATTTGACATTTCTGACGGTAGCAAATCCTTAATCACTTCTAAGACACCAGCCCCAATCTGACTCAGCAACTTTTCATGGCAATATTGGGGACACAGGAGAATGAATCATAATCTGGGTTGAGGGACTTGTTATGAACTTTATGCCGTTACATGCGGGGGTACGGTAGCTTTGTTAGGACTTTTGTCACGCAAGTGAAAATCCGAAACGACACAGGTCATGAGTTGTAATAGCCTTGAATAATTAGCTTCCCATCATTTAGTGCAATATTCTTCAGAAGATTTAAAAGAGAGATTCGTGGGGTAGGTAATTTTGAAAGGCATTTGCGTTTTCCAAGAACTCGCTCTCATTATTTTAGTTATAGGATGTTCCAGTAAGTCTAAGCTGAGCTTAGCTTAATTTTATTGTGAACCTTGCATGTTCTCTACAATAAAGATTGTCCACGTAAAAATTACAACACATGCAAATAGCTAAAACTTTTTTTTCCTTAAGAGTTAAATGTTTGAAACTTTGAGTGTTTACATCCAGTAAGTTTAACTAAGAGGGTAGTACACTCTACAAGTTTCAAAAACCTGCTTTTCGTTTTGGCTTAAAATTGCTTTGGAGTGTCTATTTTATAATAAACTTCAGCCAAAGTTCCAAAGTTACAGGCCGAAAAGCGAAGCAGTGTTGCAACGCTCCGAGCGCCCGGACAGCTCGACCGTTATCGATGGAACGGGCGAGCTTTTTAGTTCCAATTATTAACGCGTATTAACAAATGGCTCTGGTATCGTATTGACTCAGTTTTGATGGTTTTCCTTCAAATTTCATACAGTCTGTGGCAACCTGTCATTTGATAAACACGTCTCTCGAGCACACTGGTAGTTTTTCGGCAAAAATTACAAATAAACGACACAAACTATGGCGTAAAGGGTAGAAGGATAATCATTTCCGCAGTTCTTTGAAAGGTCACCGTCCACTTATTCGGTATTTATTTATCTATTCATACCGGTACATCCCTTTGTTAACAACCGAATAATTGCTCGTATTATTAGGTACTAGCTGAACCCGGTGCGAGCGCTGCTACGCTTGCAACTACATGAATGAAAATTTAATATAACTGGCACGTTTATGGTTGTTTTTCGGAATTAATGTTTCTTTTTCGACTTAAAAAGGGTTCAAACTTCTATCAGAACATGCTTCTTTCCTGAGAAATACACATTTTGTGTTTTAGTTACCTGTATAAATCTCATTATTGATTAAAATTTGTGTTTCATTTGTATGAGAGAGCACCCCCCCTCCAGAGGGCGAGGGGTATCAAACCACTATACAATCTTTGCCTTCAAACTCCACCACATGCCAAATTTGGTTCCACTTGCTTGATTAGTTCTCGAGTTATTGAGAGAGTAGGGGTCTCAAACAATCATAAGAACCTTTCCCAGCCCCAAAAACCCTTTCATATAAATTTTCACGTTGGTCGGTTCAGAACTTTCCGAGTCTATAAGGGTCTGACAGACAGACAGACAGACAGAAAAAAAATTCATTTTTATGTATATAGAAATCTAGCCTCCAAAAACCCCCATATGCTAAAAGTGGTTTCATTTATTTGATTAGTTCTCGAGTTATGCAGAAATTTTATTTTTATTTGTATGGGAGCTCCCCACCACCGTCAAAATGGGGAGGGGTATTGAACTGCCATAGAAACATGTTTTGCCTCCTAAAACCTCAACATGCCAAATTTGGTTTCATTTGCTTGATTTGTTCTCGAGTTATGCAGAAAATTGTGTTTCATTTGTATAGGACCCCCCCTTTCAGAGGGCGGAGTGGTATTGACCCACTATAAAAAATGTTGTCAACAAATACCTCCACCTGCCAATTTTGGTTCTATTTGCTTGATTAGTTCTCGAGTTATGCAGGAATTTGTATTTCAATTAAAAGGGAGCCTCACTCACTTTCAGCAGGCGGAAGGTTCTCAAACTACCATAGAAATATTCCTCTCCTTCAAAAACCTCCACATGCCAAAGATGGTTCCATTTGCTTAGTTAGTTCTCGAGGTATTTAGAAATGTGTGTTTCATTTGTATTGGAGTCCTTCCTTTCAGAAATGGGAGGGGTCTCAAGTCATCTTAAAAACATTTCTCTTTTTTTTTTAAAACATTTTTCAATTTCCACACGACAAATTTGGTTCCGTTTGCTTGATTAGTTCTCGAGTTATGCAGACATTTTTGTTTCATTTGTATGGGAGTCCCCCCCCTTTAAGAATGGGGAGGGATCTCAAACCATCAAAGGGTCTCTTACCCCCCCCCCCCCCCCCCAATCCCTTACCGTTCACCACACAATCCATTTATTTTAATAAACCCTCCAAACCCCACATAAATGTGGTTCTTCTTATTTTTCGTTCCGAATTTGTTTCTTTTTTTCCCTTCACCGGGGAGGGTTACCCTACAAAAAAAAATTCCCCCCACCCCCCCCCCCACCCCATTTGTTTTTTTTTTTTTTCCCCTTTAAAAAATATTATTTTTTTTTTTATAGGCCCCCCCTCCAAACGCAGAGGGTCCCAACCTACCATAGACATATTTTTCTCTCCCAAAAACCTCCACATAACAAATTTGGTTCCATATGCTTGATTAAAGGGCGATACGGTCAAAATTTGGTCAATATCAACTTGACGTATTTCTTTCAATTTTGCATTTAAAAAACCTGAACACCCCTCATTTTGAAGGTGTGTGTGTAGAATGTTGCTCCTATTTTGATTTTGGAATTCACTCTTCAGTTGTCAAAATGCCGTCCAAGCAAGAAGAGCAGCGTATCAAAATTTTGCTCGCGCATCGCGAAAATCCGAGCTACTCGCACGCAAAGTTGGCAAAATCGCTAAAAGTTGCCAAATCAACCGTTACAAATGTAATTAAAGTGTTTGGGGAACGTTTGTCGACAGCCAGGAAGTCTGGATCGGGGGGAAATCGAAAACCGGAAGCCGCTGAGACGACAAAGAGAGTTGCCGGTAGTTTCAAGCGAAACCCTAACCTATCTCTCCGAGATGCCGCAAATAAGCTGGGTGTATCGTCTACAACCGTGCATCGAGCCAAAAAACGAGCCGGACTATCGACTTACAAGAAGGTAGTGACTCCAAATCGCGATGATAAACAAAATACGACGGCCAAAGCGCGATCCCGGAGGCTGTACACGACGATGCTGACGAAGTTTGACTGCGTGGTAATGGACGACGAAACCTACGTCAAAGCCGACTACAAGCAGCTTCCGGGACAGGAGTTTTATACGGCAAAAGGAAGGGGAAAGGTAGCAGATATTTTCAAGCACACGAAACTGTCAAAGTTCGCAAAGAAATATCTGGTTTGGCAAGCCATCTGTACCTGTGGCTTGAAAAGCAGCATTTTCATAGCTTCCGGGACTGTCAACCAAGAAATTTACGTGAAAGAGTGTTTGAATAAACGTCTGCTGCCTTTCCTGAAGAAACACGGTTGTTCCGTACTGTTTTGGCCGGATTTGCATCTTGCCATTACGGTAAAAAGGCCATGGAGTGGTACGCCGCCAACAACGTGCAGGTGGTTCCCAAGGACAAGAACCCTCCCAACACGCCAGAGCTCCGCCCAATTGAGAAATACTGGGCTATTGTCAAGCGGAACCTAAAGAAGACCAAAAAAACTGCTAAGGACGAGCAGCAGTTCAAGGCAAACTGGCTTTCTGCGGCGAAGAAGGTGGACAAGGTGGCTGTACAAAATCTGATGGCAGGGGTCAAGCGTAAGGCCCGGCAATTCGGATTTGGAAAAGCGGAAGCCTAACTGAATATTTTTCCTGAATTTTATACTAATTGAACTTGAAAAAGAAATTTAATTTGATTTTTTAAATAAACGATTTCACTGATTTACACGCGTTTTCCCTTGACCAAATTTTGACCGTATCACCCTTTAGCGGCCTGGGGTTTAAAATCGCAGTGTGCTGTGTAACTTGCGATCCGCAGTAATAAGTTCCAGTCTGTTAATTAATAGCCACGCTTTCAACATCAGTCGTATTATCTTCGTCCTGAGCTTACTCGGAATTGGATACAACGGGCTAGCAAAGTTTTGCGCTTTTATATGCCTGCCGAACCCCATTGTGTACACCACGTACTACAAAGTCATTAGCGCTAAGCATACAGCCTCCACAACCGTACGAGAAATCATCATGAAGAAAGCAGCGCAGAGAGAGAAGGATCTAGCTGAGGAGGACCACAACTTCAGTGGGTTGACGGTTTCCAGCGACGGTTCTTGGAAGAAGAGGGGGTATTCATCTCAGCTGGGTGTTTCTTAACGTATTGGTTGGCGTACCGGACAGGTTCTTGGCCTAGACGTAAAGTGTAAACTCTGTAAATCATGCGATCAGTGGAAAGAAAAGGAAGTCACCGCGGAATTTGAAGAACGTTACAAAAATCACTAGAGCAGCTGTCAACGAAACAGCGAGGGACTTCTAGTAAAATGAAAGTGGATTCGATCATTAAAATGTTTCCTAGATCGATTTGCACGCTGTAAAATATAGTCAGTATATCGTAGACGGTGATACTAAAACTTTCAGGGGATCCTGGATTCACAGCCATACGATGATTTGTTCGTGCTCAAAAAAGAGTGCGTTGATCAAGACACAAGCGGTTGGGCAACCGACCTCGTCAGCTATTAAAGAAGACCAAAGGACTCAGCGGTAAGGGAAAATTGACCTGAAAAATAGATAAGCTCGCCATCTTTTAAGGATTTCCTTTCATGAGGAACTAGGCACAGACATCAGATATTAAGAGGGAACTTATGGCAACATTGCACCACAGGATATCCACGGATGATGAACCACAACATGACGGCGGCCCGGAAGAAGCGAATTCCTGGTGCACATGGCAAAAGGCTAAATTCAACGGTGAGCATCAAACAAAACAAACAACAAAACACAAACCAGCTATGGAAAAGGAAATGTATTCAGCCATACTTCCTGTTGGTTGCGCCAACGGGAGGGAAGTTTCCAAAACAAAAAACCACCACAAGAATTTTCGATTGGTTAAAATTTCCTTTAATACAATAATAATTAGTATTGTATGAAGTACATAGTACACATTTTCTTACGTTTAGTACCTCCTTATATTTCTTCTACAACAATTTGCTGAGTCAAGCCTCCTCCCAATATAGGTTAAGCTAGATATCTCAACAGATGTATAAAGTATAAGTTTTAAATAAATTCACTGCATGATTTTGCTTTAAATTCTCACCCTTTTTGGCATTAGGAATCAATTCGTAGGATAATTAATGATAGGCTAAGGTTCTAGCTAAATTAATTATAGGATAAACAATTTTTAAACGCAACTGGAGTAATAGAAAAATATGGGAGTAATAGTGAACTAACTTGTTAGAAAAAAAAAACCATAGACAACAGTAATTCTATTGTCCGTAGCAATGGTAGGTGCGCATCGTCCGAGACGTCACACTTCCTGTCTATCAAGATCTGAGTCGCGATGAACTGCTCGAACGTTGTCTAAAAACTATTCATAATAGTCAGAACAAAACTGTTCATAGCGGTAAGGAAGCTGTTGAAATTGCTTCAAATTTGGCGGCCTGCTATTTCAACGAGGGTTTTCAAAGTCTCAACTCAGCTCTCAACTTAGCGGGATTCTCAAAGTTATGAGAATGTTGCAGCTGGACATCGGAACGACCTTCCATTCCTTCGATCGCGCTGAAGCGCGGTTGTCACAAGGCGCGAAGTAGGCCAGGAGAAGCATATTGGCGGCCAGGATGTGGCAAATACGTGAGGAACGAGTTCTGGAAGGGATTTGTTATGGTCCCAGCATAGCGGACTGCTGGTATTGTAGTATACAGTATGTAGACGAATTGGATGAAAAACTGGACTCAAAACTTCAAATATCTACAAACCATGTTTTTAAAGTTGGCCGACATCATAAATCGGTTCTTCCGATTTGAATGCGGCTTAAATTTTTGAAATTTTTATAAATACGTGAGTTTTAACATAACTTCATCTAAACATTTGGAGATTTTAGATTATTTCGTAAACCTAGCTTTTTTATAATTATAACATATTCAACTCGGAAATGTTAGAAGTTACATCGGAATCGTGTTGTAACCGATTGGTTTAATTTTAATTATTTATTTGGTCTGATTATAATTAATCTTTGAGGCGCAACACGTCACACAATATTCATCCCACGTCTCCCACGCTCTGTGACATTATGCACTACACCACGTGTTGAGTTAATTTGACATCATTGAATGATTTACGAAGCGATTTCGTGCTGGTGGTCTCTCGAGCATTTCCTAGAAGTGTGCAATGATTGCCGGGTGTGCCATGTTGTACACGAATTCTAAACCGAAAGGACAAGTTTCTCTTTGCACTCCTATACGTACGTACTCACACGAAATGGTCCTCAATCCGTGAGAAAGTGTAATATCACAAGTTTTGTTCCTCTTTTGTCGCAGCAAAACTGCAGTCGGCCAAGGATCCTGCAATCGCCGTCGGCCATATATCTAAGACCTATCCGACATGGCCCAGCGCTGTTGGTATCTCCTCTAGTGCCATCAGAGTTCAGCTATGGTTTGCGAAGACGAAGCTTATTATATATACTCGGACTGGAAACTTGTCGTTCCGGAGTTGAATTATTTATAAGACTTGTTGTTCCGGCTCTATGACACGTAGTAGAAGTTTAATGATGTTCAACATTAGTGGTCGGATGCTGCTGGTCTGGTGGGCCAAAATGTCTCGATGCCCCAGGTTGCTCTATTGAAGGGTCGGCAATAAACTAATGATAATTGAGATTTCATCGTGTTTACGGCGGATCGATTCCAGTCTGTGCCCGTTGGTGAATATGTGTTCTTCTTACGTGGTGCGTCAACTTCGTCAACCAGGGCATTCAAACGGCTGCCATGGTCGAATAATTAACCTAGCGAGAAGAAAGTTTTCCGACTCCAGAGACTTTGTCCATATGTATATCAGAACAACACCACACGTCTGAGGGATGGTTGGTTGCCAGTAGTTCCATGCCAAATGACAAATCGGTTAGAATTGACCTTTCATAATTTGAAAGGACCATTTTATATTTTATATAGGTATTAGTTGCAAACAATCATTCATGGGCTGCAAAATGGTGAGTCGACAAATGTGATGAAGCGTGCGTCACCGCAAAATATGAACCTCTGGTCGTCACAAGTTCCTACCTCATGCTTCCACGGGTCAAGAGATGACAAAAACCGTCAGCTTTGGTTTGCGTACTTAGCTGGTAGTGCAGCCTGGGCACTGCTGTCCTTCTGACTTCAGCTAGATTGAGGAGGTGCATGCCGAGCGTCTGTCCACCAAGTTGAATAGTTTATTGTCAAATGTTCAGATATTGCCATGGGGTACAAACAAACGATTCTTTTTTGTCTGGATGATGATGATCTATATTTAGTCTTTTATTTTTTTGATGTAATTAATGCATCGTCTTTTTTGTATACTCTACATGAGTTATGCCTGGCGTGTTTAAAAAAAAAAGATGAATGTATTGTATTTCTTTTTCTAAACAAGTTGCAATCTTATGCTGTTAGAAGAATCCTTTGAACCAATAGTGAGTCGTCTGGTTGAATGTGAGAAATGCCTGGAAATGCGGTTGTTGCCCATAGTTTTTGAACTTCGTAGTGGAAAATTATTACTGGATTTTGTTAGTCGTTCTGATCAGTGGGCTTTGCTTACGATAATTTGAGGTTGAAATTATCGGCATTTTTCAATGTTTTACTAGATGGGAATTAATACCCTTCCTACTAACATAATTCCACCTTCTCGCGAAACTTATGAGAAATGCAGGACTCCGCATCTCTCTTAAGTAAGGATAAACATTCCTTCCATATCCTCACCAGTTGCAAGGATGCATAATTTCTTTGAGAGGTAGGGATTGTTCACAAATCACTATCTAAAGCTTGCTTCAGATAGAATTGGAACAAAAACAATTGCCTGTATTTCAGTTATTTATTATTGAATTCAAGATTTTTTTTTATACAAATGTAGCGTTTTCTTCATACTTTTAAGAAAAAATACGGATAAAATTATTCGTCACGGTTTCGAAGGAATTCTTGAATTTTTCCTGTAACACGGCTCATTAGGCGGCGCGCACCTTCTTCGTCCATCGTTTTAGCTATCTTATTCCACCAGGTCTTCATCTGATTGATGTCTTTGACAACCTTTCCCTTTGCCTTGAGTCTCCTCTTCATGATTGCCCAGTATTTCTCAATAGGGCGGAACTGGGGGCAGTTGGGTGGGTTAAGGTTTTTCGGAACAACCTGGACCCCTTTCTCTGCATACCATTCTTGAACGACTTTGCTGTAATGACAGCTTGCCAAATCTGGCCAAAACATTACGGGATGGTCGTGGGATCGAATGAACGGCAAAATTCGTTTTTGGAGACACTCTTTTTGGTATAGTTCTGACGTCATTGTCTTATTTGTAACGAAAACTTTCGTTTTTTTGCCACAGCTGCAAATGCCCTGCCAAATCATGAATTTTCGTGCAAATTTGTCGGCAAAAACAAATTTAAATTTGGCTGGAACATCCCCCCGAGCCGTTGCCATGTAAAATTTTTGACCTGGGATTTGCCCGAAGTCAGCCTTGACATAGGTTTCATCGTCCATCAGAAGACACCCGTCGAACTTGGTCAGCACCTGGTCGTATAGCTTCCGAGCACGGATTTTGGCCACACTATTCTGTTTTATGGTCCGATTTGGCTGTTTGCTAGCTCGATACGACTTGATTCCTTCCCGGAGTCGAGTTTTCCTCACGGTACTATGGGCAGCACCGAATTTTCTGGCCAAATCACGGTTCGATTGGGATTCCTCTTAATCGTCTTCAAAATCTTACCACGCAGTTTCCGGTCGACAGTTCCACTCCGACGAGTGGCTTGAGGCTTCCGAATCGTCGTCAATGTTTCCTTATACCGTTTGATAACGGGCCATACGGTATTTCTGGGCAATTTCAGCTGTTTAGCTAGCCTAGATGCAGACCACAATGGATTTTCAAAATAACTGTGCACAATTTTTTCCCTTCTTTCGGCTTCCATGTTGATTCTTTACAAAGTTCAGTCGATTTGCGGAATGTCAAAAATACATACGTGAAGCTGACAAAATTACCGACACGTGGGCGCCAAGAACTTCTAAACCCGTCCACCAGGAGCGCCACAATATGAGCAAAAGTTTGTTCCAATTCTAAATGAAGCAAGCTTTAACAGCAACCGATGAAGGCGCGTTTCCCTCTGACCAAGTGTTTCGAGCTTGTATCACCCAGATTTTGTGTGACCTCGTTTATGCTATGCTATTCTGTATAGAGATGAAAAGTGATACAGTCGTTTATATCCGTAAAAGTAATCAGATCATTTTTGTATTTGTTTGCAAATCTGATTCAATTGTGGATGGATGGATTTCTTTATTAGACAGACTTTTAGCCTGTGGCTGGCTCGTCTCTTATGATTCAGTTGTTGTTCAATATCAAGATATCTCAAAGATAAATTTTCCTGCTTAAACCTTTTGTTGGGGTTTCTGGTGGGACCATCATCAACATTCTTCAATCTCATGTGTGAGTTTGACAGGCCGATCTCATACGTTAAAACCCGAATTAATCCATCGAAGGTGAGACTGAACCCTTCTTACACTTCACCAGAATTACGAACTCAAATGTGGCCGATATGGTACTGGATACATATTCTCATCAGAAACTCCAGGAAGATCCAGGAATATTCGATAAGTCATATTTTCAGTTTATAAAATGAACTATTTGACAATCCTGAACGTATTGTTCATCGATGTGATTAAAATATTGTCATTAATAGTGCTTAGCGACCTGTTTATGTTAGTTATATAAAAGGGGAAATTACATAAATAATAGGAATTCCATATAATTAGTCCATAGATTGAATTATAAGACAATCCTAAGCGTCAATTTTGATTATTGATATGGATTCAAGATGCTTAATAAGTACATGTTCGTTGAAAATTGTGTAGTTATAGTAAATGGAGACTTTGTGTAATTTTCGAATATACTCGTTGCAGTTCAAAGCCAGAACACTCGAGCAAATCGATCCTGCTCTAATTCTATAGGGTGTATAGTGTGGCTAGCCGCTGTATGTGCTATACAACGCACAAGATGTAGAACAATAGAATGCAAGCGGCATCGATTGGGGTGAGTGGTCTTGTGCGGTTTTGAACTGCAACGAGTATATTTCCATCTCACAATTATGTGCTCTCAGGTATTGTTTTGGTCATATCTCCTGATATGAAGGATTATCGAATAGTAATGAAATTTCGACCAGTTATTTGAGGATTTTATAACTTTGATTTGGCACCAACAAAACTAAAATCGGTACACAAATCGCTCAGTATGTAATCGGAGACTAAACTGTTAGATTACTATTAAAATAGGCCGTAAAGTTCAAATGAAAAATATAAAAAGCGTTCTATGGGAATGTTGTAGCTTTCATTTGCCGTCAGCAGAACAGAAATCGGTTCACAAACGGCTGAGAAACCGATGTGACATAATTTGTAACACACACACACACACACACACACACACACACACACACACACACACACACACACACACACACACACACACACACACACACACACACACACACACACACACACACACACACACACACACACACACACACACACACACACACACACACACACACACACACACACACACACACACACACACACACACACACACACACACACACACACACACACACACACACACACACACACACACACACACACACACACACACACACACACACACACACACACACACACACACACACACACACACACACACACACACACACACACACACACACACACACACACACACACACACACACACACACACACACACACACACACACACACACATGTACTCAGTTCGTCGATATATTTCTCTGTTGTATGACATTATAAGTTATGTATCCCATAATATGCCATGTCCCATGCCCAATATGCTACGGTCGATTACATTTTTGTTTGTAACGCATTAGGGGCTATTCTGGCAAAAGTTTACGCTCCATACAAAATTTAAAAAATATGTATGGAGAAAAGTCTACGAGGAGGAGTGTGAACAGGCCCTTGAATAATTTAACTGCCAACGACATTCAACTGGTTATCTGCTTGCTTAGACAATCATAATTATCCGTTCGTTATCATGCACCTTCAAAATATTGCAATACTTTTTTTAAGAGCAAAAGATGTAATGTCGAAAGATAAAGATATAATGTCGGATCCACATTGGTTTTATTTGCAGATGCATCTTCGTCTCATCCTTTAAATTTCTTATTAAAGGAATTTTCGTAGTTTTGTTCTGTTATTTTTCAATTATAAATTAGTGTAAGGTACAAATAATACGAAAATAAAATTTCTCAAAGCACATTACTGTTAACAAAGATATGATCTTGGTCACTGCTCTATCAACCAAACAACATTTGAAAAACTGTAATTCACATAATTCACTGGTTTATTAGTTAGGATAATTGTTTAACCAATCTGTATGTATGTATGTAAGGTAGCCACCATCCCTTCTAAGACATTTTCATGTATGCAGCTCCATTTAATAGCAAGATAAAATTGAATTACCGGTTTGTATTCACAGTAACGCTGTATGAAGGGCCAAAAACGGTGGGCCCGTAAGCAGATA
The DNA here is from genome assembly GCA_024533555.2 of Aedes koreicus. Taxonomy (NCBI): domain Eukaryota; kingdom Metazoa; phylum Arthropoda; class Insecta; order Diptera; family Culicidae; genus Aedes; species Aedes koreicus. Next base: position 57,923 of record JAHHFK020000136.1, on the reverse strand, counting down.
CACTTACGCGAAACGCGGGAACATACAATTCTCCTTCCAACGATTCGATCCAACAAATCGAATAACCCAATTCGCAATACTTATTAAGCTTTCTACAGGATGGCTTGTTAAGAAGGGCACGCCTCTCTCGCGGAAACTGTTGGAGAAGAATTCACAGCATCACAATCAAATTGGTAGAAAAAGAAAATGAAAAAATGAAAAAATAAAGAAAATGATACTGTTTGTTCCCTCCTAGATACCGGATGTCATGCCGCTCCATTGTCCAATTCCAGCTTGAGTGATACCCTAATGCTCCCTCCCTTTCCAATACATAAACAAGGACATATAGTAATATTCAAAATATAGAGAATCAATATTATAATGATAAAACATATTTTGAATGAATATTATAATGATAAATGAGATAGTGATAAATGATATAGTGAATTATTATAAGAATGTTAATAACAATTCCATTTGTGAACCTGAAAGTTGAGGCAATGTAGCTATAAATTGATTATTTTACAAAACTTGGGATATCCATGGATGATCTGCTATATAATGCTTATAAAGAATAGTTAACTTTAAATTTCGATGTGCTGTTCCGTTTCCTTGCATCGCAATAAATGTAGTGAGTTTCATGGGTACTATAGCCACAAACGGAAACTAAAATTACAAAAAAAATGAATTTTCCGATAACTCTGGTTGGTTTGGACCCATAAATGATTCTTCATGTCAGTGAAGTAGGAAATGAATGATCATATATTATATATTTTTGGTGAATAATTTGTCGTATTTGATCCTTTCTCAAAAAAAAAGTAAAAACCTTCCTATCTTTTCAAATACATAACGTAGTTTAGGTGGGCTATAATTGACATGGACGCATTTATGCGAAGCTGAAAATAACATATAAAATAGCATAGATAATATATTGAAGGGATGTTGTAAAGTAAAATGATAATATAAATTTTAATTGTATTCACATGTCCACAGATTGTGGTCCTGCTGCAATTGTAGACGGACCCGCGTCTCATAACCACCATAATAAAAAAAATTACAATTATTTTAAAATACTTGGGAATTCCATGGATGATCTTAAACCATATACCGTATAAAGAATGGTATATCTACAATTTCGATGTGCTGCTGACACAGTGGAAAATCGAATTGATGTGATATAACCACAATGGAACTGATTCTTAGCTTAGGGTCTTGACAAAGAATCCCTACTGAGCCCTTGCGGCAGGTCAAGCCGGCCAGTTCAGCACAAGGGAGATAATTGTTTAACCATTCTTATCGAAAAATATCCAGCCACATACTTAGATTGCAAACAAACTTTAAATTATATAATGAATATACTAGGCCATATTTAGGAATAACTTCGTTCTTAAAATTAATTAATTAATTTGAATCTTGAGACTCTATTCTGCAGACATAGAGTGTATTATTATTGGTTGTCGATTAAATTTAGTTGAATTTAGGAATTTTGAAGATCAAGAAGAGAATCTATTAGATTAAACAGCGAAACCATGGCGGTTATGGGAATTTGTAAATTCCATTACGTCACAATAAATTGATAGTAAGGACTTAATAGCTCAAGAACAAGTTGACCGGTATGATATCACCGTGCGTTTGTGTCGTCGCTGAACTTATGATATATTAGGATAACATTCCGTAACCCGACGTCATTCCGACCAGAAGTTGCATAGGACATGTGTCCCTTGACTCAGCTTAATATGTAACTATCGATTACATTTTTCATTATAACACAAACATTTTTGGAGCTGTAAACGATATTCAAGTTGCTATACACTTGCATCTTCGTTCAGTTTCTTCTATCTGATATTTTGATTTAAGGCTTTTCCAGGTGTATTTACTATACACAACACAAAATTTTACTAAACAAGCTGAAACAAAACTGCTTTGAAACACTTAAATGATTTTATTAAAGGGTGCTCCGATGAAAATTTGGTCAAACAGTAATGTGTGTGAGTCGATCAATGTTTTTATTAATAAGACAAATTCTTTTCTTTTTCAAGTTCATCTAATACAGAATACAGGAGAATGCAGAATGCAGAATGCAGTTAAAAAAGATGTTTTACCGAATGCGAATTGCCGGGTATTTTGTTATACACCTGCTGTAAAGAAAACTGGGAGCACGGTTTGAGTCAATGCCCGGTTTAGTGAGTATGCTATATTGCAGATAGGTAAATGGGGATTAATGGAATGTAAACAAAACCAAAGAGGAGAAATTATAATCGTTTATTGGATAAAATTTAGGAAACAGTGAAATCAGTGGAAGTTAAATTAAATAAAATTAAAGTGGAAATTGAATATCTTTCAAAGATTTATGTATGAGTTGTTCGGTGAGGATTTAGTGGATTATTAAATAGAATTAGTAATACTAACCATGCGATGATGCTTACTTTAATGCAGGTTGGAAACACACAACACAAATAAGAAACAAGGTTCCGTAAACTAGTGGTAAAAAAGGCGGACAAAAGTCCTGAATTTATAAACGTAAGTAGCTTCAACCTACACTGTGAAAAAAAGTAGAACTAATATTTACGGATTTAAGCAGACCAGTGTTGGAAATGTGAATATAATAGAATAAGAGGAAGAACCAATCACGCGTAGGAAGAAGGAAAAACTTTCTATTGTGAGTAGATTCATCTATTTAGATAATTAAGTTAAATTAATCGAATTAAATTTGCTGTTTAAACTGCGTAAATTAGCTGCTGTAAAAAATTGGTGCAAGCCTTTAATAGAATTCCGAATACCTGCCATGAGATTTTGTACAGTCTCCTTGTCCACTTTATTCGCCACAAAACGTCAGTTTGCCTTGAACTGTTTCTCGCTCACAACTGTTTTTTGAGTCTTCTTAAGGTTCCGCATGACAATTGCCCAATATTGTTCGATTGGGCGGAGCCCTGGCGTGTTGGGAGGGTTATTGTCCTGGGCACCACTTGAATGTTGTTGGCAGCATACCACTCCATGGCCTTTTTTCCGTAATGACAAGATGCCAAATCCGGCCAAAATAGAACGGAACAATTGTGTCGCTTCAGAAAAGGCAGTAGACGTTTTTGTAGGCACTCGCTCACATAAATTTCCTGGTTGACGGTTCCGGTCGCAATGTAAACGTTGCTCTTCAAGCCACAGGTACAGATGGCCTGCCACACCAGATATTTCTTCGCGAACTTTGACAGTTTAATGTGCTTGAAAATATCTGCCACCCCTCTCCGTCCGGTTGCTGTGTAAAATTCCTGTCCAGAAAGCTGTTTAAAGTCTGCCTTGACGTAAGTTTCATCGTCCTGTACCACGCAATCAAACTTCGTCAGCATCGTCGTGTACAACTTTCGCGGTCGTTCTTTGGCCGACGTGTTATGTTTATCGTCGCGATTTGGAGTCACCACTTTCTTGTAAGTCGACAGTCCAGCTCGTTTTTTAGCTCTATCCACGGTTGAAGGCGCCACTCCCAGCTTCTTTGCGACATCTCTGACGGAGAGGTTGGGGTTTCACTCGAAACAGCGGGCAAATCTTTTTGTCGTCGCTGTGGCCTCCGGCTTTCGATTTCCCCCCGATCCAGCTTGCCTTGCTGTCGACAAACGTTCACCGAACACTTTTAATACGTTGGTAACAGTTGATTTAGCCACATTCAACAGTTTCGCCAACTTGGCGTGAGAGTAGTTTGGATTTTCGCCATGCACGTGCAAAATTTTGATGCGTTGCTTCTCATCCTTCGGCGACATTTTGATAACTAAAGTGCTAATCTCAAAATCAAAATAGAGGCATGATGCTACACGCACACATCTTCAAAATGAGGGGTGTGCAAATTTTTTTAATGCACGATGAAAGGAAATGCGTTAAGTTTAAGTCGACCAAATTTTTATCGAAACACCTTTTATATGATTTATCAGTCATTCGATAATAAAAACATTACAATTTTCTCTACACAAATGTTGTTCTTTTGGTTTGTGTTAGGATGAGCCATTTGAAAAATAAACAACCGCTAACTTAAATATCTCCATTAAAATTCAACCAATAACAATATTTTCAAAAGTTATTAATACAACAGGCCTAAGTAAGGAACATAGAAAAAATATGTCCCTATCATTGGGACAACGGTGATTATTTTCTGTACATCTAGGCTGCATTACTCGGTTAATCGGTTCAATTTTGCCAAATTAAGATCATTAGAATCTTGTGGAGATATTCTGTTTAGCTTGACCAGTGAAATCATGGTGTCTTAAAAGTTAAGGAGATCTAAAAATACGTGGAAGTGAACAATTAAAAATTGTCTAAAAATGTCTGAATTTCTTCCCAATTAATCGATCATCCTGATTTTGTTGATTATCGCTGAATTAATGACAAATTTGGTACAAAGGCCGAATGAAGGAGCTAGTTACATCCCGTTACCCTATAACTAACAAACAGTTTGTCGAAATCTAAAGAAGAGGTCAGGTCTTTGATTCATGTTCGGCTTGCTATTTGACGTGGACTTACTTGTAAGTGTCTCCATACCAACTTGGTCTTCGCTTAAAGCACAAGAGGCTGATGGCATATTATTTATTCCTGAAGCTCTGCACGATACATGACCGTGTTAGAATGCCCAAGGGCCAACGGAAGGCAAACGGAAACCACACCACTACTGGTGAGGATAAGATGCAAACCACAGAGACCTGTTTCTTGGTTATCCAGAAGCTGGTTAAATTTGGCTTACATGTGCAAATGATGAATACGTTTTGCACTGCATTCATCTTTTGAGATCAAGTCATACATGGTAAAAATGTGCATTTGGTTTTGTTTTTATATTGGGTACATTTTCCGCTGCGACCTGCTGTTTGATGTATTGTGACGGGCCCTTTTGAAATGTAAACCACATCAGCGCATTATATCTCTATTAGTTTGAGTGAGTTTCCACGTGCTGACTATACCATCTATTCAGTTTACTTTGTTAGAACGAATAGAGTTTATTGCCTTAATGAATGGAAGCCATCCTTTCATCTGAGGATTGTATTTGAACGGTATTAGGAGTGGCTTATTTTATTGAAACCTCGAATAATTCATGATTAGGGCCAAAGGTAAACAATGATTTGGTTTCTTTGGTTTCTCATCAATCATAAGACTCCCATGATATCCAGCAATATAAGACGGTAGAACAAACATTCTACTACTAGAGAGTGATTTCAGTTCGCAAACGATTTTTGAGATTCGAAAGAAATTGAGATTTCAATTCATTGGCTTCTCGGCCCTAATAATGAATTACTCGAGAAAAAGGCTTCACACCCTACGATGTTTGTTTTTTCAAGTTTATGATTTGATCCTCCTAGAAACGGATACACTACCGCTAGCTGATCTAACGTAATGAACTGCATACCTATAGGTTAAACTGCCCGTGGTGAATTATCACGAAGCATCAACCAACCGTTGACAATTGTGTGGTTAATAGATTACTTCTCATAATTGGAATCATACCACCCCAACCGAATTGGGGAAACATTATTACAAAATCCCACCTGTGTCGGATTGACCGCAACGTTCATCGTATGCCTTTTTGTGGTTTATCTCCCAATGTACGGTTCACAGGAAAATTCCGGAAATGCCTTTTTTTTCTCTTGTAACTACTGTCACAACTCTATTCCAATTGCCCCATTTCTTGTGGTTTTGCCTTGCATTGTGAATAAAAAAAATGATGGCGAATTACATTAATAATTATCTTCGTTTAAGAACTAAATAAAACGAAGATGTCAGTGTGCGATGAGTTATAATTACGATATCAAGCAGTGAAATGGTTTTGTCAATTATGGGAATTATTTTTTTTTTCAAATAATTACACTGTGATACAAAATTGATCGGACAAGTATTATTCGATTATTTTAGAAAAGTAGATAATAAAATGCAGAAATAAAATATTTCCAAAAGTTAATTAGTTCATTTTTCTCTCTTCAGATAAGATTCCAGTAATTTGGATTAAACAAACATATTTACATTTCATAAAAAAAAAGTAGTAAATAAAAAGACAAATAAGTTGAAAATCAAGATACGAAAATCATCGTAGAAATAACATTTTTCTATTTATTCATTAATTGATTTGACTGTTTTAGTAATGGGTATGTCCTCCTTTGTACTTAATCACTTCCGCCAAGCCTCTTGGCATAAATTCGCTCAAGTTTTGAGTTGCTTCTGGACGAAGAGTGTTCCATACAGCTTCAATCTCCCGCATTAACTGTTTTCTGTTAGAAATATGCTTCTTTTGCAGTTCTCGTCCGATTTCATCCCATAGATGCTCGATTGGGTTTAAATCCGGCCTTTGAGGGGAATGCTCCAGTACAGTTATGTTTTACCTGCACACTTAGAAATTATGAATTTTACACGCGACATAATTCATGTTTGTAAAAAGGCAAAAAAAAAAATGTATTATAATATATTTCCCCAAAACCACCCCCACCCAAACCCCCAAAAAAAACGTTTTTTTTTATTTTTTTTTTCTTTTTCTTCAACTCCTTCTTTTTTTAAACCCCCCCCTTTCTTCCCGGGCCACAAAAAAAAAAACTTTTTGGTTGGGTGGGGCCAAATCCCCTCCCACACTCTTCCACTTTTTCTTGGGGTCATTGTCGTGCATAAACACGAAGTTGCTGCCTAGCCGATATAGATTGTGATATACTACACACTACCAAAATGTCATGTAAATGTCTGTCCTTTGAGACCGACACATGCAAGCGTCCTTTAGCACACAGCAAAAAATAATGAAAATTACATGTGATGTAAAACGTTCGAATGGTAAGAATATATCATTGTAATCCATTGCTTTATTGAATTTTAAATAAAACATTATGAACATATCTGGAGCATTGATAAACATTGAAAAATACGTGTACTTCCATCGGATCATGCATTAGTACACGTTGCAAGGATAATAAATCTCACTGAACAACTTTTCCAATGCATATACGTATGAATTTACATGATCGTGTAAATATGAACCTTCTTACATTGATTTTTTTTCAAATAAGCTTCCGTGCTGTTTTTCTCTTCTAGCTGTCATTCAGCGGTCAAGAGCGGAGGACAAAAGAAGACATTTTAGCAATTGTAAAATAGAGTGAAGCAGATTTCATTGCTGTTTCAGAATCCATTGTGTTTTGAGCTCTTCACTGATACTTATCCGGTTTCGCCCATCGCAGCAACCTGAAGTTTTTAGGAACGTATTAGATTAACTCTTTGTCATGTTGAAAACATGAACCGCAGTCACAGCCTGGGTGTTTTTGTTTTTTCTTTTTAGAAATGAATGTCGTATAATTGACATTTTTCATTATTTATGATTTCTCCTAACAGTTGACGTCCATGGCTGGCATTTTTGGATTATCAAGTTATTGGTAGGGGTTATTAATAAATCAATAATCTCTTTCTCGATTATTATCTCCTCCACTCTCACGTGAAAATAATACATTTGGATGTAATAATCATCTTTGCGAGCATCTGAAGTAGGTCATGTAAAATCCAAGCAAGCAATTATTACAACATGTGATTTTCAAGTCGTGTAAATTGAAAGCTTCATGTAATTTTGAAGGTATTTGCATGCTCTTTTTATGTGCATGAAAATAGATTGAAAATTACAAAATAATTTTAACTGTGCAAAAAATAAAAAAAAAAAAAAAAAAAAAAAAATAAACCAAACACTTTTTTTCTTTTGTTTTTCTTTTTTTTTTATTCTTTTTTCCCTTCCCCCTTTCCAACATAAATCCCTTTCCTATTCAATTTCTAGTGTTTGTTCCTTATCCCTTGGGCCCCTCCCCCATAGAACACACCCCCCCCTACGATCTTCCCCCCCATTTTCACAGTTCCCCACATATTCTTTTTTACAGCGGTATCATCAGTTCTCCAAACTCTAACACGCCCATCTGAAGCTCTTACGTTAAGCTTCTTTCATCCGTCCATAGAAATTATTAATTTTACACGCGACGTAATCCGAATTTTGTTAACGTCAAGGATACATTCCAACAAACAAAAATTTCATGTAAAATTAAGTATCCCGAAACAGAAACAGACGCAAGCCGACAAAAGGTGTGTTTGATTGAATTGATTTTCTCGTCTCTTTAGACTTATTCTTATGTCCTAAAGGTCGCTTGCAAGCGTCGGTCCCAGGGCACCGAAATTTACATGCGGTTTTGGTAGGGGTCTGTTCATAAACCACGTAGACAATGCAGGGGGGGGGGGGGGTTCAAAAAAGTCTACGATTATCTACGATGGGGGAGGGGGGGTATACCAAAAGTCTACGTAGACCTTTGTTATTTTCTCTCTTCAAAACGGATATTCATACACTTCTACGTTATACACGAAGGATTAAAACAATTGTTAAGACCTTGCGAATTATCCTCGTGCCACCCCGCAAATTTTCAGAACCCGAAATTTTTTTTTCTCATAGGTTTACAATTACATGCATTGTAACAATACAAGTGAATATATAGTATTTATAATTAATAGCATTGTTCACAACGATAAGATGACAATAGGAGTTATTGTTACCACAATAGAATCTAATGTTAACTGAGACATCAGTAATAGAAAAGGGGGGTTTTTATGTATCTGAACTATAGAAAAAACGATTTATTTTTTTGAACAAATTTGAGTCAATTACTATTAATTGTATTGTTTCACAATTGATGAAAATCCTAGCATATGGAGTGAACTGTAAATTTATTATAATGACAATATACATTATTCATTTATCTGATTCATGAACAATAAGATTTATGGTCGGAAATGGATTTTAATGTTATTTTATATTATTGTATTTTAATTGTATGCTTATTTTTATCCGGGAATCCATTATTGAGCCAAGTATGCTCAAGCTTTCGCACAAAAAAAAAGCGAAAATGAAAACGGACCGTGAACTATTTCAAGTTTTCAGGATTCTTCCTTTTATACGTTATTTAGTTCATGATAACGTGATTCAGTTCACGGTGTATTTTTTCTTGTTCTCGAATTCATGAGTGCAGTTCACGGATCTGATCACGGATTTTTTCCATGCATGGCTTGAATGAAGTATGACAACGTACTTGTTTAGCAAAAGTAAGTATTAAGGCAATTGTAAACCAATCTGAGTCATGAAATCTGTGCTGGTTTGTAAGCTTTCAATACATAGCCTGTTGGTTTGTGCTTACAATTCAAAACGTGCTACGAAAAAATATAGTTGACAACTACCCAAGTAATATTGCCAAAACCATCCTGCTTTATTAAGTTTTATTAAGGTTTTATCAAAGCCACTAAAAATCAATTTGGTTATATTATGACACCAAGAGGTGCCAATAGGTTTCATATTTTAGTCAGGTTTATGAGAACCTTCACAGCTTGTTCAAAACGATCTTAAAACTCGTTTTCTCAAAATCCTTTTACTCCTATCAAAGGTTTTATTTCGACTTTATGAATTCATAAAATGCTGTTTTGAATTGCCGTTTTAGGACTCATTCATATTATCTTATTATGGTCAGTTGAAAAAGCATTTTTAAACCATTTTGCATCCAGTAAATGCATAAAATGGGAAATCGGCATTGAAGGAAGCCACCAAATAACCAAATAGTTTTAAAGTAGTCATTGCGAAGATAATTTGGCTGTATGCCAGAATTGTGTTTTTTTTCCAGTCGCCATATTAAAATATACGAAATAATTGAAATAGGGAAAAATAAATGCACCAAATTCTAAATGTAATGCAAATGAACTATAGATCCGAGAGCAATTTCTGCATTGTTTTAGATAACTTTATTTAATTTCATCAATTTTCAATAAATTCAAGATTAATTTATCGAATATATTTGTATTAATTTTGTGTTTGTTGTTGTGAACTCGCATAATTTCCGAGGCGCATTAATTTTTGGCTCTTATCGTGCCAACATTCACCACAAAATTAAATACGCATATGATTTGGAGCATGATACGCTGTAAAAAACTCAATTTGCTTTGGATATTTTGCTATCAACCAAAATTTCCGCATCGCTTGACCTTTTTTCTTCGATATTATTTACTGCTAAATGAATCAGAAGAGCAGAGAATCGAACAAAGCAGAACAACCTAAACCAACCAAGATATCACAGTGAAATTTGACAGCTGTGGCCATTTGGCCGCATGCTGGTTTTCATGACAGCCAAAAGGTTTTATGAAGGTTCTCAATTGGTCTATCACTAGAATATATTCAAAATCTTAATGGTCTTATAAAGGTTTTATTAACTTGTTTTCACAACCGCCTATAGAGTGGGCCACTTAGTACATCTTTTGGCTTTAAAGAAGCATATATGAGGTGTTGGTAGACAAAACAGTTTTGAATGTAGTTTTATAAACAAAGCCGGGAGGAATGCTATATGCCATCGGCTGGAATAAAACTAAAATTGTTACTTGGGTACACACAGTGGCAGAAGTACCTAATATTGAGTGCAATTCTCCCAAGTCAACACTCTATAAGCGATTTTCATTCCTCGTGTCATTCCCTCTCATGTAAACAGAATTACTGACAATCGGGTTGTGTTCGATAATGCGGGTATCTTTGATGGGAACTATACAAATTATTTATTATGTCACAGCTCTTCTACATTCAATTCTATTATTTAGTAGCCTAAGTACCGGATGGAATTAACAATTATTTTCATAGCTATACGTACGTATCAAAATAACCCACATTATTCAAGATATTCCATGTTCAGACAACTCAGTGAGTTGTACACTCATTGTTTATTTCTAACCTTTCGATACGCGTGCACAATTTGCAGAAAGAGCAACCAAGTGAGGTTTTCTCACGTGTGCTGTGTTTTTTACACCAGCGCGTTGCCCGAAAGGTTAAGATGACTCAGAAAAGAGTACTTATTCGGCCACCATATTTAAGGATAGACTCTATCATTTTCCAAACCACACGACTTAAAAACTACTGCGATTCCGTGATGGAGATTGTTTACTAATTTGTGCTGCACTGCACACAGTTTTCAAGCCCTGTACTTTGAAAAAAATGAAGCAATACATAATTTCAGTATAATATGGCATCAAATTAAGGAATCTAGCATAACATCCTGTTCACACTACAACTTAAAATACGTTATATAGACTTTCTTGATAGTAGCATCTATACATCTAGTTTTCATTGGAAATTATTTGCATGGCATTTGATATCAAGATATTCTATATCACATATACCCAAGCAACACCAAACTATCATAATTAGTTACAACAACTTGAAAATAGGCCTATCCGTCAAAAGATAAGCTGTCTGTAGTGGAATTTAACGAAATTTGCTTGCGTTTACTAGTGATAAGGAGTGTATCGAATATAAGCTGTCCACATACATTTGCGTTGTACGCATGTATTTGTGATGGTTTTTTATGCTCTGAACACTGCATGCTGTGCGTTTGACTGTCAGCTTTCTTTTGTTTACTTGTTTGTGCGGTTCAAATTCTGCGTTTTCAAAATGTCGCGTATTGAAAAGGAAGTGAAAATTAAGGTTCTGGACACATGGCTAAGTGAGAAGGGTATTACTATGCGAAAATTGGCAAAGCGGTTTGAAATTCATCATACGAGTGTTAAAACCATCATTAATAAGTTTGGGGAACACTATTCTTTGGATGAGCTACCAGGAAGAGGCAGAAAACCCGGTTTTTCCAACCCGAAACTGGAGCAGAAAGTGGTATCTCTAATCATGAAGAACAAATCAATGTCAATACGTGATTTGGCCAAAAAATCAGGAACGAGTGTCGCAATGATCCAGCGTATCAAGAGGCGAAACCACCTGAAGACCTACAAGAAGCAGAAAATCTCGAAACAAAGTGCAGAACAGAAGAAGCGAGCAGCAACAAGGGCCCGGAAATTGTATTCGCGTCTTTTGCAGCGTCCGGATGCATGCGTTTTGATGGACGATGAGACCTATGTAAAGGAGGACTCAAAAACCTTTCCAGGTCCACAATACTTTACTGCCGTCGTTGGGGAGGGTGTGAGCGATGCGTCGATTCAAGTGGAGAAATTCATCCGAAAGGTACTGGTATGGCTAGCAATATGTTCCTGTGGTTTGAAGTCAACCATTTTTTACACTACCGGAACTATAAATGCGGAAATCTATCGATCTGAGTGTCTCCAGAAGAGATTGTTGCCTTTATATAATAAGCATAGTACACCTCCACTGTTTTGGCCGGATTTAGCGTCGGCTCACTATGCCAAAACCACTCTCAATTGGCTTGCGAAAAAGGGTATAGATTTCGTTGAGAAAAATATCAATCCACCAAATTGCCCTCAGCTTCGACCCATCGAACGTTACTGGGCAATCGTGAAGAGGGTCTTCAAGAAGACTGGTAAGGCAGCTGGGAACATGCAGGAGTTTAAAAAAATTTGGGCTCAAGCGTCCAAAAAATGCGATGCAACACTTGTCCGGAACTTGATGAAGAGCATTCGATCCAACGTTCAAAAATTCGTGAAGAAATAACTTAAATTTCATCCGGTCTTCATTATGTTCAAGTTTAACCTCGTACAATAAAGGATCAATTTTTTGTATGAATAAAATATCGGTTTTCAACATAATTTGAAAGAAAGTTTGTGGATAGCTTATTTTCGATACACTCCTTAGTTTGAAAGAGGGTTTCAGTTTTTATTATTTTTTTTAAATAGTGATCAAGCGAAGTGTTAATTTAAATTTTCCTAGTTTTTCAATTAAAATCGTTCTAATAATACGCTCGCAAAAGTGTTTTTAAAAAAATGTAAAGTAACTTATTTTTATGTTATTTAGTTCATGTTGTACTACAGTAATTTTAATACGGGGTAATTTTACACACCCAAAATAATTTTTCTCACAATCTTTTTTCAAAAAGAAAAAAAAAAAAAAAAAAAGACAGTTTTTATACGGCCACCCATTTAACCCAGTTTTGGGGCCGTTTTGACTCACTTGCATCAAAAGTGGAGTCACTCAAATCTGAGTAAATGTAACAGGGATAGACAAGTCTACAAATCAAAAACATTCATTTACTTGGCATCTAAGGTAATAGCAAAAATAATCGCATTTGCTCTAATTGTGGACTGTTTTTTGCGACAAAAGTGAATGCAGATCGTCAACGCAAAAGCATCCACAGGGCAGATATTTCGTCTAAGAAAATAAGGCCACCCAAGATTCTGCAGCAACGCTAGGAAGAAATTCTTTGTGAGGTAGACGTAGAACGGAGCTACGGAAGTTCTTTGGAAAGAATCACGTGTCGTCGAAATCATTGGACTTAACATCCGAAAAACCATCCCACCAGAACTTCCACTGACGGGCTTTAATAACTGGTTCAAACAGCCATGGTTTGAGCAACTTAAGCATTTGCATAATTGATTTTTTTTTTCATTTGTGCTATTTTTATGAAATAAAATAAAAACAAATAACGGAATAACGTGATTGTTTGAGTTTTATTTCATAATTCGTTCCTCGAACATATTGTAGAGAATTTTCCACATATAGGGTAACGGGATGTTATTTAAGCTTATCACCTTCATTCGGCCTATGTACCAAATATGTTATTAATTTAGCGATAATCAACAAAATCAATGTTACTATTAGGATGACCGATGTAATCCAAAGCAATTGAGACAATATTAATCAGCTTATAGTTGTTCACTTCCATGTAATTTTCGATTTCTTGAACTTTTGGGGAATCATGATTTCACTGGTTAAGCTGAACAGATGATCCACACGATCTTCAAGTGATCTAAATTTGGCATAATTGAATCGATAAAGCAAGTAATGCAGTCTGGATGTACAGAAAATAGTTACACGTTACAAATTAACTATCCACATAGCTAAAATTACAATGTCTTTACAAGAAAATCGTAGACTCAATGTTGGGGACATATTTTTTTTGTATGTTCCCAACTATGGCCTGTTGTATCAATAACGTAGTAAAAAGGTTGTTATTGGTAAAATTTGAAGTGGAAATGCATGAGTTGGCCGTTGTTTATATTCAAGTATAGTATTGTATAGTGAATTATAAAGTTTTCATTATTGAATGGCTGATAAATCATATATGAACATCACTTAAGTGTTTCAAAGCAGTTGTATTTTAGTTTGTTTTGTGAACTTTTGCTAAGCGAATACAGCTGGTAATGCCTTAATTCATAAAATTAGAAAGAAAAAAAAACCGTACAAAGACTGCATTTAGTAATAAATCCATCGAATGGGACGAAGTTGCATCTATGAATAGACCCAATTTGGTGCCTATAGACCGACATTAAATCCATATACTACCAAATGTCTTATTAAATTTATCTTAGCAAGTGTCTAGCTAGTTGAATCTCGCTTACTACTTCAAAACTATATGAGTTATAATAAAAAATGTAAACGATCGTTGCATAATAGGCTGAGTCAAGGGACACATACCCTATTAAATTTACGACACTTGATTCCTATTTCGGTCAAAGCTCTGGTGATGGTGAATCGACTTACCGAACTTACCAACTCACCGCCACTTATGATCGGATCTTTTTTGACAGTTGTGCCAAATATCGTTTGTTTCGCTGTGAAACAACCGGCGGACATCTACATCTGCGCCGATGATTTTTTGTCGGGAGATGATGTTGAATACCTTTGACTTCGTTGACTTCAGTATACCAAGGGATTCAACAATCTAACGAACTGTTTCACTGCGTTTGTGAAGTAATATAACGTAACTTCGTTGAGCTACCGATGTTTCCTTCCTGCCGGCCATTGTGAACTTTCAACTTCTGGTAAAATTGTGAATACACGTTTTGCAGTAGTATTAGTGAAATCAAAATTCGTCTTTGTAATAAATCATACACTCAAACTGGTTTGATAAATAATTATCGTTTGTTTTTGTTATAATTTCAATGGGTGTCCGGTGACTTATGCGCACTGTTTTTCAAAATATTGTAAAAAAAAACATTTCACAGCTTTAAATCATGAAAATGAATGTATCGAAGGAAACGAATATTGAAAAGCAATAATATGGAAAGAAAAAATATTTAACGTGTGAATCCACGAATCAGATATGTCCGATCAATTTTGCACCACAGTGTATATGCTTAGCCGAATAAATATGTTTCATTAGCCAGTGATCAAAAGATTGTTCAAACAAATTCGACATAATTAAATTCTTGCTGGGAAAACAGTCAACATCGACAATGATAAACATAACTATTTCTCGCTGCAGAATGGCATTTACAGGAGAATTTATTGAATACTTTCCAAGCAAACAATCAAATAAAATATGTACGGCTGGAGCAGTGATTTCCAGACTAATGGCTTTGTAACTCAATTATAAATAAATCGAAACATCATTGTTGACAAGTTTGTGCATCGAAACTATTTTTAATCTTTCCCTAACAAACGAGCATTGAATGCCATATTCATGTTTAACTTTACAAACATGTACTTCGCTTCAACAAGTGGGAAGCTCCGTTTAGTTGGTTTAGCAGTTTAGTCCCAACTGAGTTTTCAGCCGTTCAATGCACTTTTAGCATTGGCGTAACTAATGGGGGTGCTAAAGGGGGACAGCCCCCCCCCCCCAGAATTCTGTAGGCCCCCTCCCCAGGATTTAAAATTCCGAAACAGTGGAAAGCGACGCTAGTGTTCTTCCGCAACTAGCATCTTCATCAGCTTCATCGGAAAACGATAGTAAGACAGATAAGATAGAATTGCCTGATCTTGGTACGCTTGAATCTGGACCGGTCCAACCTCGCATTCGTTTTCTAAAAACTTCTTTTAAGCAAAATGAACGGTCGTTCTCATCTACATTCTATGAAACGTACATTTGGTTGGAATACAGTCGTAGAAATGATAAAGTGTTTTGTTATGTTTGCCGCATGTTTTGCGCGAAGGCTTTGCGAAAACAAAATGAAAAGTTTATTTGCACAGGTTTTAATAATTGGAGAAAACTAGGCGAGAAATTAGTTCATTACGATACTGCGTTGCATAAGGAATGCTTCGAAAATTATTTACTTCACAAGCAATCGTTGTCATCAAGAAATATACACGAAAAACTTTTAATGGTAAGCGAAGAGCAAAACCAGCAGGATAGAGAATATTTTAAGAAGCTGATCGATATTACCTTGTGTTTAGCACGGCAAGGCTTACCACTTCGAGGTCATCGGGAAGACGAACATTCTACAAACCGTGTAAATTTTTTGGAGTGTACTGACCTGTTCGCCAAGTATGATGTTCATTTCTTAGCCCAGTTGAACAAAATCACTAACTACTGCAGCCCAAAAATACAAAACGAAATCCTGTGCATTGCAGCTGATTGTACAATTAATGAAATTGTAGCAGAAGTACGCTCTTGTGGCTTTTTCGCACTTACGGTGGACGAGGCAAGGAGTTTCAAGGAATAGCAGCTGTCTGTTATAATACGTTATGCGAAAGGATTGACAGTCGAAGAGCACTTTCTCGAATTTATAGATTGCTCAGTGTCCCGCGATAATGCAGTTTTGGCTAAGGTGATGTTGTAGTTCTTAGACAAATGTGGGCTGGGTGAGCTGCCCTTAATTGCTCAATCTTACGTTGGGGCGAGCGTAATGTCTGGTAGGCATCGCGGGGTACAAAATAAAACTCATCCTCTGGCGGTCTACATACATTGCCTTGCACACCAACCCAATTTGGCAGTTATAGATTCATGTGCGAATATAGGAAGATCTTGAAATGAACACAGGCCCACGTGAACTTGGCAGTTTGAGTCAAACTAGGTGGAGCTGCCGTTGCGAAAATTGTCGGGCAGTAATTCAAAACTATGCGGCAATCAAAGAAGCGCTTCAAGCCAAAATCGATGATGGTAAACACAAAGAATCAGTTCAAGCTATTGGCATAATAGCCAACATGTGTGCACCAGATTTTGTTGTATCAATCATCATTTTTCATTGGATGTTGGCAGAACTTAATTAGTGAGCAAATATTTTCAAAAAAAGGACGCAACAGGAAAGCGAGTGGAATTCTAACAAGTATCATTGCTTCTTTCAAAGAGAAGCGAAACAATTTTGATGAGCTATGGTCTCAAATTCAAGATTTCACGAGTAAACACGATATTTCTTTGGAACCCACTGCTACAAATAAGCGTCGCAAAGTACCGAAAAATGATTCCATCTACTACATGTCCACAATTGGCCAAGGAAAAGCTGTCGATTTGCCGAATGTATCAGTAAAGGATTATTTGAATTGCTGTTATTGCTTATTAACAGGTAAGATACCTTAAAAGAATAGTTTTAAAAACCCTTTCATTCTATCAGAACACTATCAATCACCTGCCAAGCCTCTGAGATGGACTTGAAAAAATACTGCAACACTCTATTGATTATATGATTATATGTACAACTATTGATTATATGTATTACCGTGAAACGGGGTGAATAGAAACAATTCCTAACATATTCGAAGGTGTATACATAAAACGTGAGCCTCTAAAATCAATTCAATTGCTTCCAAGTATGGGTACCACCTTCCTCTGTTATTTCAATTGGTGCTAGCTGAAAACAACTTATAAATTTGAATTTTATTCCATAAATTGTTGGTAGTATCAGTATGGGGTCAATAGAAGGACTCAACAGCTAATTTTGTTCTTCTTGCTTCAGCATGTAAGTAAAAATATGACAAATACCCGGAATAATCGACGACTTCACTGTAGAAGCTAAGCTAAATAAGTTCATTTATTTATAAACAGTTAACGAAAAAGTTCAGAATCAATAGAAAATCACTTACTTTAGCGAAGTTTTAAGGCACAAAAAACATATGTATTTATAAGATCCATTTTGTGAAATTTCTAGCAAAATAACACAGTGTTATCAACCAAATAATGACTTGAGAACTAAGAAAAACACTAAATACATTTTATAGATAATGTTGGCATGGTGACAATATTTATTAGTGTTTTAGGTTTGTTTATATACACCCCGCTGTTAATGAATACGTTTCAATACACTTTAGATGTATGGCCTTTTTGCTCCCAAGGGTGGCTCTCTTGCTTCGTGCATTGCTTATAGGCATGTTTTGGAATGGTGTTGGTGCTGGAAAAAAAGCAATTCAGTGTATAGAATTTTATAAATGTTTACGACATAAAAAATAGGGACGCTCAATCGTTAGGGTGCACTTCTTGCCCCAAGTTCCTTTACTGTTGAACGATCGTGAAACCGATAACTGCTTGACCACGAAGCCCCCCTGAATTCTGTTTTGAAAGTGCTCACTTTTCATTTTGGCAGTCTACATTTTGTTTGAAAAGCCTTAAATCTTTGTTTCACTTCATAAATAATCAATACGAATGTTGCAATGTTGTTTGGAGCATAAATGTTAGATGATTAATGCGCATACAGTTGTAAAAGAGTAGTAGTATATCAGTACTGCACTGCCCATAACCGCAAGTCAGTCCCATCTGTAGAAAAACTGTAAATGAGAAAATGTTGACATTTTCCCATTCTGCACTCCCTCAGGAAGAATGTTTTGTTAAGTAATCGTGTTGCGTGATAGAATGTATCTCTATATACTAGAATTTAATGGATAAAATATCGTAAACAATGATTTCATGTTAAGAATCTGAGTGGGACTGACTTGCGATTATATTTTTGGTCTATGAAGAAAATAACCACAAGTCAGTCACAACAACATAACGATGCTGCGTTAATTTAGTATAGTATTGAACAGTAGAATGATTCCATGGTCTCATAGAAGATTATTGCATGTTATTGGGATTGTTATTGGGATTGTTAATGACCGGAACAAGTACGGGTCTTTAGAACTATTAGTACCCTTAGGGGAAGTCAACAGAATCTGTCGTATTCAAAGCTTTTTGAAACGCAACGATTTTTAACTTTCTTATGAACTTAAAAACAAGCATATGTGATGTTGCTTTCTAGTTTATTCAATGAAATTAAATACTTTTTTTCTAATGGGACTGGCTTGCGGTTACTTTTCGTCACGCGACAATTTGACTTGGTATTGTTTTTCATTTTTACTTAAGTAACCAATTTTGGATAGCATAACTTAAAAGACATACAAAGATAATCTCATTCATGGTGCTTACTTAAAACTGATGAAAATGGGACTGACTTGTGATTACCGGCAGTGTAGATATTTTATGTTTTTTTCCTTGTTTCTTTAATAGGTAATCGACAATGTTGTAGTACATCTGGAGAAAAGGTTCAACAACATGTCGTTCGCCGAGTCAGCTGACTCGTTATCGGGTTTAGGTATGGCAAATGGGCAGGAGTGTATAGACCATTATTCAGATGCTCTAAATATTCATCAACAAGACCTGCAAGCCGAAGCAACTGTTGTTCGAAATTTTTTGCGACCCAACAACTTAAATATAACTTTGGAAAACTTGCGAGCGGAATTGAACACCCAATCTATATAGGTTGCTCCAGGTGTTGATTTATATTCCCATAAGCTCAGCTGGATGTGAGCGGAGCTTCTCAGCCATGAGACGCATAAAAACATGGCTCAGAAGTACCATGACGCAGAACCGATTTTCAAATCTGGAAATATTAGGCATTGAGAACGGAGTTGCGAAGAAATCAGTATCAACCGACACAATTTTGAAGATATTTAAAACGCGTAATCCAAACCGAGTGCTACTGCTTTGATATAAGTTTAAAATGTTCATTGACTCAATATTGTACTTTGTAGTTTTAAGATTTTTTTATATATAGATTCAGGTCTATTCTCCACCTCGGATGAGTTGAGACGCCTCAACTGAATCGAGTAAGGTGACTATAAATAGTCGTGTGAGTCAATTCTCCATTTGATCCACACAGAATCAGACGAGGTATATACTCACCACTTTCGATACTCTTAAAGCATCTCGACTCACCGGGGTGCAGAATAGACCTAATTATTCGATTTAACCTGTTCTGATCAATAAAAATAACCTGTACCCAACAATTACGCTACTTTCATCGCTCTTTTATATATTCCTACAAACGAAAAAAGACCCTTTGTGCAGGCCCCCTCCAGTCCAGCGCCTCCCCCCCCCCTCCCAGAGTTATTGTCTGGTTCCGCCAATGACTTTTACCACTTTTCCGCCTTCAGTAGTGACCTTATATTAAATGTTCTTGAAAAGCTAAACCATCAACACCGACTTGGTAATACACCGACTTGGTGCAGTCTATCTGGTATCATCAGCTTCCCAGGTTGCGATAGGATAATCTACGGAGAGCTTCAAAAACGCAACTTTGAAGTCGTAGCACTGCAGGTACTATGCTGGCAAGACAGAAAGTATAGAAAAGTGGGCATCAAGCGGCTAATTTTTATCAGAGCTGTGACACAGCCAACGAGCTGGGCACCGGCAATGTAGGGCTGGGCAAAATGCGTTTACGCGTGATTGGATGGTTTCCGATCAATATGAAAATATGCAAGCTGAGGGTCAAGGGTCAAGGATCGTTTATTCAAGTACAACATCATCAACGTACACTGTCCACACGAAGGGAGACCCGTTGAAGAAAAAGAAGAATTCTACGCGCAGCTAGAGCAAGTATACGATGGCTGACCGCAGCGGCACGTTAAAGTTGTCATTGGCTACATATACGCTCAAGTAGAACGAGAGCCAATGTATAGACCAGCTAGTAGGTCAAACACCCTGCATACCACATCGAACGATAACGACCAACGGTACGTGATCTTTGCGGTCTCCCGTGGTTTAGTAGTCCGAGGTACCTTCTTTCCCATATAGACATCCACAAAGCCACTTGGACCAACCTGACCAACGAACAGATAATAGAAAATGTTTTAAATGACGGAAAATTCACGGAAGAAGCAATTGTTCACGTTTGTCAGTTGGGCCCTAACGATAAATCTTTGTCGAATGTTGGACATCTGACAACTGATATCGACAGAGATTTTTCATTTCGAGCCCTTAACTTACGTCAAGGCAGACATAAACAGCTTCTTGGACAAGAATTTTATACGGCAATTGGACGGGGAAAGGTGGCAGATATTTTCAAGCACATTAAACTGTCAAAGTTCGCGAAGAAATATCTGGTGTGGCAGACCATCTGTGTGGCATTGCGACCGGAACCGTCAACCAGGAAATTTATCTGAGTGAATGCCTACAGAAACGTCTACTGCCTTTCCTGAATAGGAGACAAAATTATTCCGTTCTATTTTGGCCGGATTTGGCATCTTGCCATTACGAAAAAAAAGCCATGGAGTGGTATGCTGTCAAAAACGTTCAAGTGGTGCCACAAGACAAGAACCCTCCCAACACGCCAGAGCTCCGCCCAATTGAAAAATATTGGGCCATCGTCAAGCGGAACCTTAAGAAGACTCAAAAAACTGTTGTGAGCGAGAAACAGTTCAAGGCAAACTGGCGTTCTGCGGCGAATAAAGTGGACAAGGAGACTGTACAAAATCTTATGGCAGGTGTTGAACGAAATACCCGGCAATTCGCATTCGGTAAAAAGGAAGCTTAGCTGAATATTTCTCCTGTACTCTGTATTTACTGAACTTGAAAAAGAAAAAGAATTTGACTTATTAATAAAAACTTTGATCGACTCACACACATTACTGTTTGACCAAATTTTGATTGGAACACTCTTTAGTGTGCCACTGCCGCGGAAACCTGGATTTACGGGAACCAGATGAATTTAAATGATCATTGTTGACAATGTCCCTGATACGAATGAGTTTTTGAATCTAACGGTGGTAAAAGAATCAAAATCCGTCATTAATTGCCAGAGATATAAACATTTGAATTTGGTGGGTACCCGTGTACCCTGTCGATCACTTAAAGGGTTTTTTTTTGTCGAACACATAAGGGTTAATGATGCTCTATGCCTGCACTTTCCACATTTCTAACCCGAAAAACATCCTTGGCCAATTCAATCAATCCAGTCAATCGGTTTTTATTCACACCGACAGATATAAGAAATTTCAGTGTCATTAGTTTTTACATTTGAAGTTAACAAAAGAAAATCAAATCTGGAGCGGGAAAACACGTTATTCTTAATTTTAAATAAAAGTTTACTTGCCATTTATACGAAGCTATGAGTCAACCAGGTGAATATCGCATTAGCGTGAACTTTGAATTAGTTAGTTCAGATTTTTTTCTGAGCGCAGCTGCGTTGTTCAACCTGGAACAGCACATCAAGCCAGTTTCTTATCTTCCTAAAAATATAACGAATGATTCCACTTTAAATTGCATATCTTTCCCTACTATACCTACCATTGCGTTGCGAAAACTGCTTTCCACTAATTTACAGTTAATATTTTTGTTCTCTAATACGCTTATTTTCGTGACAAATAGTAATTTTACTAAACATGTTCACAAAACTCATCGCCTTTTGACATTAATTATGGTTTGATCATCCCATGCACATGAACGCCGCCTAGGCGTCGTTAGAACGTGCATGGCTCCAATATGTTGCAGTTAAACGAATCCGTGCGTCGCCTTGTTAGGTTAAATTAACCCAATTATCAAACGCAAAAGGTATTGCTTTGGCTTTGAAAATTCGAAGAGCATTACGGCCCAACCCAATGGAAATTCTAACCGACGTCTAAATTTCCGATAGTTGATCGAAAGTCAACCACTGACTGATATCAGCGAGGAATTCATTTCGTGCTGTCCAAATTAACCACACCGATTCCAGGCACCCGACAGTAAAACACATTTTCCCCATCATTTTTGGTTTGCTGATATTGAACATTTAAAACCAAAAACCGTGACCAATAAAATTCCATTTAACAAACTATTGCTCCCCGGGAATGAACGAATCGAACGTCATCGGGTGGCCAATAGCTATCAGCTCGGTCGGAAATTGGTTGCCCTCTATTCTGGGGTGTTTGCAACTGGGTGCGAGAAACGTACAGTTGACAAAAGTTATCATCTGGCCATTCGTGCATGTTTGAAGCGGAAACCACAGCAAGCCGATGACAAACAGCATATGCGAAGGACAAACAGTGCGATGTGATTTGTTTGAAGCTTGTTGCTAATGGAACGTATGTGCATTCAGGCGCCGTGTCATCGTCGGTCAGCCTAGTCCAAATGGCCCCGCCAGCAGGCCGGAAGTCATACCAAGTTCAATTATGCAATGTTTATGACTTTCATACATATTTGCGGTCATTTTGATACTGGATTCTGTTCTTTCCTCGCTTTTGTGTTCAAGGTACAATGTGTGGTTAATCAGCGGTTTCAACGGCTAAATAAGCATTGAATAGGTGCAATTGATGTTGTCATTTTGCGTATTTTCAGCGGAATCGTGATGGTGCCTTTGGAAAACAAGAAGATTAAATCGATATGCTGCCACCTTGTGGCCATTTTTTGCAAATAAACTTCTGATAGGGTAGGGCACGGCTTCAGCCTACCGGGACTTCATTCTAAGCAAGGCGTTGAACATTAACCAACAATGCTCATATTTTGCTGTATGATGCTTCAGTAGATGAAGTTGTAATTATTGATTGTTTACCCCGTGCTTGGAATAGGGTCCCGGGGGACTGAGGCCGTTGCCTACCCTATTTGCAGAATTTGGAGACCCTATCCATTTAGAATGTTTTACGTGGCTTTTGTTAAAAATCAATAATAGTGAATTTTGCAATAACATTGCCTTGAGCACTAGCAACCGGTAAAGTTCGTCTGCTTCGCGCTCTGTTGATTTGGAAGTTTTTTCGAAGTTTCTTAGAAGTTCAGCTCCAATCAGAGTCATTTGTGGTTCAAGAGTTTTTTTTTCCTGAAGATGAAAAAGTGTAGTTTTTGCAACGCAATAGCAAGAAGTCATTATTTGCAATTGGCTGCAATTCTTCGCAGCATCTTCAATTGGCTTTCTATCACCCCGTGCTCGGCTGATCACATCAACCTCGCTGTGCTCCACTCCCTGCGTAGAAGTTTGACGTCCACACAAGAATGTGGCCCGGTAGCAGCAATAACAGATAAGTGATTGTGTTTCTTTTTCTCTCGCAAAGACCTTTTTTTTATATCTTTGTTGAGCTTTTATTATGTGCATTGTGTGTGAGTTTTTAAAATTAGATTACGGGTTGAGCGCTTCAGGCTCCAGCATGGATGATTTGTCAGAAATAGATTCATCGTTGCCTTCCAACTATGCAGAGTCTCTTAAATTTCCCCGATCACGAGCCTATCCAGCTGAGTCAGTCGGTCCACGGGTTGTCTGTTTCCAGCCCAAAACGAAACCTTTAAAGGTTTACTAGACAGTGAGATTGTTGCCTCTCAGCTCTTTACAATCGAGTATAAAGTGTATGTTGGGGTATTGAAATTGAAGGTGTGGTCACCAAAGCGAGGTTGACCCCTAAGACCCTGTTGAAGCAGGGATTGGTCGTTTTAATAACCCTCTGTTTTCTCCAGTGAAGGTACTGGATGTGCAAAATCAAGGAACAGTATCAATCACTAAGGGTGAAAAAAAGTTCACCCCTTCAGACTCGTTTCGCGAGAGCTTCTCTGGTTCAGCTCTCCCTCGATACGTCGAGTTGGGAAAACTTCGACTACCTATGGTTGTTCGTAACGTTTGCATTAAACAAAATGGAATGGAAATTTTTTTTTTCGCATGGTGATAAAAAAAAGCTAAGACATATAATTGCTTTTGATAATTTTTCCATGGATGATTGCAAACAAATTCTACGCCCTTGCGAACGGCCTTCCGACAGATAACCGGAACATTCGCCATGGCGAACAAAAACATGCGTGAAGGCATGTTTTTGAGTTCTATCTTCGTTTTCTTTATCAATTCCTCCTCAGTTTTCACGACAAAATTGTCGGAGTAGATCTTACGCTTCAGGTTGGCCCAGAAATTCTCGATGGGACGCAGCTGGGAGACGTTGGGCGGGTTCGCCGACTTAGGAACATCATCGATATTCAGCCGCTCCATATCTTCCAACGATCGCTTCGAGTAGTGGGCTGACGCCAGATCCGGCCAGAACAACGCGTCTTTGCCCTTGTGGTATTTTTTTGATGAACGACGCAACTTCCGGCATAGTACGAAATATAAATCTCCCCGTTCACGGCCAGTCCGGTGTGAAAGAAGAGTGGCTTCCCCTTCTCGCTGATTGTCAGCTACAGCAGCATCTTCTTGGGGAACTTGGTGTGTGAAATGAACTTCACCTCGGCGCTCACTTCCTTCGTGCGTGAAGTAAAATACGAAGTCCCCTGCCAGTCGTTGCCAGCCAGGGTGAGATAGGTTTTGTCGTCCTTCACCACCACCACGTCACGATTCGCCGGGAAAATCGAGTTGAACAGCTCATTCAGCCGCTATTGCTGCGTCATTGCCTGCAGTTCCGAAACCAGTGGACGCGACTCCCGCTTTCTGACATGTATGTTCATGTTCGCCAGGTACTTTTTCACTATTTGGCCGGTTGAACCGACTTCCGGACCAAGCGCACGCAGCAATGTAGCCACTTTTCCCTCGGTCTTCCTCTTCAGCATCCTTTGGAGCTTCTTGTCGCTCAAGGTCGTCGGCCGTCTGGAACCGGGCTTACTTTCGATGCTCTGATTGTTTTCTAATAGTGCCAAGATATTGTAGATGCCAGAACGGGCGTATCAGGCGTCCACAAAGTGCCGCACGATGTCCGTTTTCGTCCGTCTTTGAACGCGCACACTTCTGAACGCTGTTGCTTCACTGTTTTTGCCATCGCGGTTAGAGTTCGCCTGATAGAGCTGTCAAATTTTGTCTACTGACTCATAGGCTACTATGATTGTTGCTGCATGGGTAGTTTTGTCAGTGCGGGTGAAGGTAAACCCATGAAAAATCGGCAATTTTGTCCATTTTTTTTAATGCAAACGGTACTGACTACATCCAGGAATTTTCACCTCTTCCGGGGACATACAAAACACCTGTTGCCCCGATTTCAAGAACAAAATTACATTGTGGAAGGTATTTTCAAGTACCTCGAAATTTCTAACCCTCTTAAAAGCGTGGTTCTGGCAATGTTTCCCACAGTGAAAACTTTTTTAAAGCAATTGACAATTGGCTCCTTGCAGCAAGCATTTCCTTCGATGGATAATTATCCAAATGAGGTCGAGGATTTTATCACGGTTTTGCAGCAGAATAGTAGTAGTCTTGTTCTTAAATTGGAATGTTTCAAATTTTTAGCTTACAATTTCGGGTGTGATGCATTCGCTCTTTGTGAAACATGGCTCTTTTCTGAAATCGTTCTTCCTTTTCATGATCTCAATATTCTTCGTCTTGATCTTGAGAATTCGCTTGGTGGAGGAATACTATTGGGGATCATTGGGGATCTGTTATTAAAAGTAATAGCCTTTGCATTTTTTCTGTGTTTATTTCTCCGAGAGGCTCAAATAACTAACATCAACTTTCAGATTTCCTGCTCCACCATTGATCATGGGATATTTTAATTCACACGGTACGGGCTGGGGACAACTGTAAAATGACAACCGGTCTTCTGTGACAACTTCAATATGACAGTTCTTAACAATGGAGAAGTAACACGATTGGCTGGTTCACCCTCAGTTGGCAGTAGATATGACCTCACACTTTGTTCAAATTCATTATCGTTGGATTGAACATTGAATGTGAAATGTATTGGATTCAACATTGAATCCCCATGGTAGTGAATACTTGCTCATACAAATTTCGATTGCCACCGGGTTAAATTCGTCGGACTTCATCAACGCGTCACGTATGATCTAACCCGTTACATCGATTGGGTAAAGTTAAGGACAGCAATAGATGAAGCCGTAACGACGGTAGAACGACTGCCACCGCTGGAGGACTATAATTTCCTCTCCAACCTGATCTTAGACAGTGCGCTTCAAGCTCAAACTCCACCAGTTCCCGGAACGTCAATTCGCAGGAATCATCCTTCTCGATGATGAAATCAGCAATGCACCGAGGTTTACCGTAAAAATTCCGACGCGTTCAAGGCTTTTCGTAGACGTGGAACACCTGAGCACTTTGAAGTATACACGGCTCTCAAACGCGAACTTAAGAGCCTCATCAAGGCCAAGAAACGCGGTTATTGATGTCAATTCATGTACGGGCTATCGTGCAAAACGTTGATGAACACTGTTTGAAAAATGGCGGGAAGATTGCGTAACCGAACTAAGTACAACGAGAGCGAGGAGTACTCGGACCAATGGATCGTCAAGTTTGCGCAAGAAATTTTTCAAGATTCTGTATGGATCATTCCTCGCGAAAGCGAGAATTCGATAGATGAGATCAACCAACCTTTTTCAATGGTAGAACTCTCTCTCGCACTCCTTTCGTGTGTGCTCTCTTTTCCTATTCGGCTCCAGGAGCTGATGGGATCAAGTTTGTTATATTTCAAAAAATCTTTATTTAATCATCAAAATCTATTTCTTCCCCTTCAAAGTAGTCCCCCACTGATGCAATGCACTTATGCCAGCGTTTTTTCCAATCCGCGAAGCAGGCCATATAGTCGGCTTCCGGGATGCCCCTCAATGCGCGCAGCGATTTTTGTTGAATCTCTTCAATCAATACAAAACGGTGTCCTCGAAGTGGTCTTTTGAGTTTTGGGAATAACCAGAAGTCACACGGAGCCAAATCAGGTGAATACGGTGGTTGTGGAGCGATATGAGTCGAATTTATGGCAAAAAACTCAAAAAAAAATATTCAAAAAAATTGAGCGATTTCGGCACTAAACGTGATTTGACTCTTCTGAGGCCCAATTTATCTTTAAAAATCGATTGAATCGATCCAATTGAGATGCCAAGCATATCAGCAAGGTCTCTAATTGTTAATCGACGATTTTCAAACACTAACTCTTTGATTTTCTTCACGTGTTGCTCATCAGTTGACGTCGATGGCCGTCCTGGCCGTTGCAAGTCTTCAACGCATTCTCGACCGTCTTTGAAGTAATTGTACCACTTATAACCATTTTTTTCCGACATGGCTGACTCACCGACGGCTTTCTGCACCATCTTCAACGTTTCAGCAGCAGAAATATCGTTCCGCAAACAAAATTTAATGGCACTTCTTTGCTCAACAAATTCAGCCATTGTAAAAATCGCCGAAAGCACTTTTGGTCGTTTAGAAAACACAAGCGTAAATAAACTAATTATGGAGGGAATGTCATGAAATGCCAAATATATGTCACTAACAAGTCTACCAAAGTAAAAAACTATAAGGGACAGCCCAATGGGGTTGTACGCAAAGTTGACGTAGGACTACGCAGCAATCGAATTCCCATACACGTCAGGGCCATCCGCTAATTGATTTAAGTCAGTCCTGAAAAGGGCCAAGAAAATTCTATTGTACACTCTTTAGAAAGCATTTGGTGGCTCTTAATTATGATACGGCCCCGGTTGTATTTTCTACGATGGTTGAGAGGGCCACTATCTCTAACGCGTAGAAGATAGTTATGGATCTGTTGGTTCATTGGTTGTTCAACGCGCTTTGCCATTTACTCTGGGACGCGGCGTTTAAAGCAATGCCATGTTCAGCCGGGGCGCGGTAATGGAAATTTCAAACAGCCCAAGAGAAAATGTTAACCAAATAAACTCTTTAATTGGAAAATTTATTTGGTCGTCCTGAAAAGGACGGATTTAGTTGACGGGGGAGAAACAGTTCGCGATTGAACTTGGGCTTTCTTTCTTGGTTCATCTCGTGGGATGATTGATTCTTGTCTCGTTGTCACGGGCGGCTTTTTCCCGCCAAATCGTAGGCTTCAGCAGCCATGTTTCTCACAGCGAGGTTGACGGGAGCCTCGGCAACAACAGCCAACTGCAACAACGCCTCTCTGGGCAACGACTGCTCGCCGCCGCCAACTGCGATCCTAAGACCACTGCACAGCTTAAAGACTGTCGTAAGACTAAATCAAAATGTTCTGCTAAGAGCTATGAGGTAAAGGGGTCGGATGCTAGTGCACGAAAGAAGGCGGTACCAACGAAGGCAATGTGATACAAATTGCACCAAAGGGGACGAAATTCAGTTATTGCGCCACAATAATTAGTGTTAATTACTGCACGCTAGACGGTTGATTTTCTTAACAGAAATATGCCTTAATTACTTGCTATCACCAGCAACTAATCCGCTATGCACAACTAGGAACTACAACGAACTCAACCACATGGTCGGTCTGAAGTGTCGCAGTTCGGTTCAAATTATCCGTTCTAGAATTTCATTCGTTGGTTGTTCAACGTTCTTTGTCATTTAACCGGGACGCAGCGTTTAATTAATGCTATGTTCAGCCGGGGCGCGGCAATTAAAATAAATTTGAAACAGCACAAGAGAAAATTTTCACCAAACAAACTCTTTAGTTGGTAAACTGATTTGGTCGTCCTGAAAAGGACGGATTTAGTTGATGGGGGAGTTTTCCCGCCAAATCGTAGGCTTCAGCAGCTATGTTTCTCGTAGCGAGGTTGACGGGAGCATCGGCAACAATAGCCAACTGCACCAACGCCTCTCTGGGCAACGAATGCTCGCCAGTGCTGCTGCCGGCTACGATCCAACTGCAGATCCTACTCTGCTCTGCTGCTGCTAGGTAGTCCTAGCTCCACGACTACCGAAAAACTAATTCAAAATGCGAAGGTGTACCCGTTATATAACATTCATGGCTGCCCAGGAGACGTTCGTTACTTAAATATGAAATCTGTGCTAGAAAAGTACTGTGTATTTGGTAAATTTACACTGAAAAAATCGACATTATAAGACATTACCTTATATTTGCGTTAATTTCAATAGTTGAATGTTATAAATCAATAGATTTAAATATTGAAATCAAAGCGTAGAAAATTTCCCGATCGATTGGTGAAAACATTTTGTAAATCGATCGTGAAATGACTTAGTTATTAACGTTCAAAACCTATATATTTTTCGTGACGCTCCAAATTTTCGCAATTCGAACGTGTACCCCAGTATTGAAAACACAGACGTAGTCCTACGTCAAAAAAAAAATTTGGGCAATATCTCAAACGCGCAATTTTTAAATTAAAAAGTCACCTTATTTTTTGAACACAGTAGTACTTAAAAACCTCCCAGCCATCGCTGAGAGGCAAATTTTGAACTTCTTTATTCAGTGTCTGGAACTTAGCATTGTAACGGATGACTGAAGACGGGTGAAACTTATTGCCATTCTAAAACCTGGTAAACCCGCGTCCGACCACAACTCCTATCGACCCATCGCGATGTTATCTTGTGTTCGAAAGTTGTTGGAGAAAATGATCCTCTTCCGTCTGGACAAATGAGTTGAGACGAACAACTTGCTTTCAGATACTCAATATGGTTTCCGTAGGGGTAAGAGAACGAACGACTGTCTCGCGTTACTTTCCAGGGATATTCAGTTAGCTTTTGCTAAAAAAGAGCAAATGGCTTCTGTATTCTTGGATATCAAGGGCGCTTTTGATTCAATGTCTGTAGAAGTTCTTTCAGATAAACTTCACGTTTGTGGCTCTTCTCCATTAATGAAAAATTCTTTGTACAATTTGCTGTCAAAGAAATATATGAGCTTTTCTCATGGAAACTCTTCAGTTTCCCGATTCAGCTACATAGGTCTCTCCCAGGGATCATGTTTAAGCCCTCTTTTGTAAAATGTCTATGTCAAAGACATTGACTGTAGTCTAAGTGACCTGTACGTTGAGACAACTTGCAGATGACGGCGTAGTGTCTGTCACGGGACCCAATGGGGTTGATCTGCAAAGACGTTTCCAGGATACCTTAGACAATTTGTCAAGTTGGGCCTTAGAGCTAGGTATCGAATTCTCTACGGAAAAAACTAACTTGGTAGTGTTTTCTAGGAAGCATAACCAGCACAATCGAAGCTTAAAATTTGGTGTAAACCAATAACTCATTCAATGTCCTTGGGGTCTGGTCCTAAATATCTTGGGGTCTGGTTCGATTCAAAATACACATGGAGATCCCACATTCAGTATCTGATGCGAAAATGCCAACAAAGGATTAATTTTCTCTGCACAATTACCGGGACCTGGTGGGGAGCGCATCCGCAAGATCTTCTTACGTTGTACCGGACAACGATTTTGTCGGTTATATAATACGGTAGTTTTTGTTTTCAGTCAGCGGTTCGGTCGCACATCATCAAACTGGAACGTATTCAGTATCGGTGTCTCCGTATCGCGTTAGGTTTCATGCAGTCGACTCATAAGGCTTCATTTAGAATTGGAACAAACTTTTGCTCATATTGTGGCGCTCCTGGTGGACGGATTTGGAAGTTCTTGGCGCCCACGTGTCGGGAATTTTGTCAGCTTTACGTATGTATTTTTGACATTCCGCAAATCGACTGTACTTTGTAAACAATCAACATGGAAGCCTAAAGAAGGGAAAAAATTGTGCACAGTTATTTGGAAAATCCATTGTGGTCTGCATCTAGGCTAGCTTAACAGCTGAAATTGCCCAGAAATACCGTATGGCGCGTTATCAAACGGTAAAAGGGAACATTGACGGCGATTCGGAAGCCTCAAGCCAGTCGTCGGAGTGGAACTGTCGACCGGAAACTGCGTGGTAAGATTTTGAAGACGATTAAGAGGAATCCCAATCTGTCGGACTGTGATTTGGCCAGAAAATTCGGTGCTGCCCATAGTACCGTGAGGAGAACTCGACTCCGTGAAGGAATCAAGTCGTATCGAGCTAGCAAACAGCCAAATCGGACCATAAAACAGAATAGTGTGGCCAAAATCCGTGCTCGGAAGCTATACGACCAGGTGCTGACCAAGTTCGACGGGTGTCTTCTGATGGAAGATGAAACCTATGTAAAGGGCTGACTTCGGGCAAATCCCAGGTCAAAAATTTTACTTGGCAACGGCTCGAGGGAATGTTCCAGCCAAATTTAAATTTGTTTTTGCCGACAAATTTGCACGAAAATTCATGATTTGGCAGGTCATTTGCAGCTGAGGCAAAAAAAACGAAAGTTTTCGTTACAAATAAGACAATGACGTCGGAACTATACCAAAAAGAAAGTCTCCAAAAACGAATTTTGCCGTTCATTCGATCCCACGACTATCCCGTAATGTTTTGGCCAGATTTGGCAAGCTGTCATTACAGCAAAGTCGTTCAAGAATGATATGCAGAGAAAGGGGTCCAGGTTGTTCCGAAAAACCTTAACCCACCCAACTGTCCCCAGTTCCGCCCTATTGAGAAATACTGGGCAATCATGAAGAGGAGACTCAAGGCAAAGGGAAAGGTTGTCAAAGACATCAATCAGATGAAGACCTGGTGGAATAAGATAGCTTAAACGATGGACGAAGAAGGTGTGCGCCGCCTAATGAGCCGTGTTACAGGAAAAATTCGAGAATTCCTTCGAAACCGTGACGAATAATTTTATCCGTATTTTTTCTTAAAAGTATGAAGAAAACGCTACATTTTTATAAAACAAGATCTTGAATTCAATAATAAATAACTGAAATACAGGCAATTGTTTTTGTTCCAATTCTATCTGAAGCAAGCTTTACCATGAGTCTTGAAGTGCTGGCTGGCATGTTGCCACTTTCGGATCGGTTTTTTCAGAATTGTCTTCTCTCTGGCTCCTCACCAAGTGGGAAGTAATAAATCCCCAAGTAATCGAAAACTTTGAGAAGCTGCTTGAGTCGAATCCTCAAACTCGCTGCATGACTTTGTACCATTTGTACATAACACAGGATGTCAGCCTTTCGCCGAATATTTCCAATCGTGTTTGCTCCTCCGACTTCGGCAGTTTGGTTCATTTTGATTTATCCACGAAACAGGAGCTTCGTGGAATTCCAGAGCATCATCGTCCTGTGATTACTGCTGTGATATTTGTTGCAAAGTTTGGCCAAGTTAATTCCACTAAATCGTTCTTCACTGACGGACTATTGATAGAGGAGTCAGCAGGCCTTGGTATATTTAATGAAATGTATTAGTCGCTGAATTAGCGGCAATACACTTTACGCCAGAAATTGTTGCCTCACTAACAACGGATCAGTACTTCATCTTCAAGGATAAGCTCAGTTCTATAGAGGCTATTCGCTCCTTGAGGCCGGTAAAGCACTCCTCGTATATTCTCATGAAAATACAGGAGCTTCTAAGTGCTTTACCTTCGCGTTATTTTATCATCACTTTTGTATGGGTCCCTTCTCATTGTTCAATTCTTGGCTATGAGAGAGCGGACTCGCTTGCGAAAGTGGGCGCTATGGAAGGCAATATTTACGATCGACAAATCGCCTTCAACGAATTGTTTCCTATTTTTCGTCAACAGTCACTCGTCAGCTGGCAGTATAAATGGAGTAAAGGAGATTTGGGGCGATGGCAACATTCTATCATCCCAAAGGTGTCGATGAAATCTTGGTTTAGGGTGATGGATGTGGGTTGAGACTTCATTCGTGTGATGTCTCGCCTCATGTCCAATCATTATTCTTTGAACGCTCATTTATACCGGGTTGGGCTGAGTGACAGCAATATCTGTGAGTGTGGACAAGGCTATCAGGACGCAGATCACATTTTTTGGTCTTGTGTTGAGCATCGTGGAGTCAGATCTGAGCTTTATGATTCCCTTCGGGCTCGAGGTAGAAACCCAATGTACCAGTTCGAGATATTTTGGCTCTGCGTGACCTGGAGTTCATGAAACTTATATACGTGTTTTTGACTAATATTAGTATTAGATTGTAGTTTGACTAATGAAAATACGACGCGAGATTGGACACAACACTTATGGTTCTTACAAATGAAAAAGAAACATGAAATTTACCTTTTATTGTCGACCAGTTGGACATCGTCCTGTAGATGGGCAGCATCGTGCCCGAAACCGGTCGACAATAAGAGGTAAATTTTATGTTCTTTTTTCGTTTGTAAGAACCATAAGTGTTGTGTCCAATCTCGCGTCGTGTTTTTGTTAGTGAACTGCAGTTCATACGTTAGCACTAAATCAAAATTATGAGTGATTGTAGTTTTATATACCAATGTGCTTATTTTTAATTATTTTTGTTTATTTTAAATTATTTTTGTTTCTTTTATCGAATACAAATGATGCATTGTTTTATGTAGATGATTTAGAATCAAACATATGTGTATTTTGCAAATCATACTTGAAAATTCCCGCCCATTTTACCATCTGGTAATTTTTTCTCCTATTAACCTCGAGAAGACCGCGAGTAATCGGTTCTACCCCACTAACATTAGTTTTAAGATAACGGATTTATATAAAAATGAAAATTTGGCTCTGTAAAGTTGATTCAATTTAGCCTGTACAAATAAATGATCTTGTTAAAAAAAAAGCATAATAAAAATTTGCCGCTTCTTTTATGTGCACTCTTTCGAACATAAAATGACACGTTTTATTACATAATTTTTTTTCGAAGTTTGCAGTCAAGTCAAGGTTTTTTGAAATGTTCTATTTTCTACAATAGTATAGCTATCGTAGAGAATTAATTACCCTAAAATCAATCTATCAGTTTTTATGAGTACAGAGAAACTGAATTATTTCTGCTTGGAATTATTTATCGGTTCAAACGATGGATCGATTAGTAAAATTGGGAATGTTTTATAGTGTACGCATTCCATTTGATGATTCTTTTTCCTATCATCCACGTAAACCATACTCAACAATGCATCCAAACATGCCAACCATCATTTCAATTCGTTCCGTCAAGGGAAATAACCGATCCAGTTGACTTTGTCAGCGAACATTGATAAATGGATATTTGAACAAGCGGAGACAAGGACTTCGGCCGAAGCGAAAAAAGTGCTGACGCATATTACCGAAAAAACGGAGAAAGGGATGCCGTCTGTGTCCGGCAAGATAGCGCAGACACCCGCTCACGCACCAAGGCTTCACATGCGTCCAATTTCCGTCACAGAGGGGAATGCGGCAGACCTATTTACATTTAGCCACTCGGTCGTTTTTCATTCCGGCAAACGAAAGCAATGTGTCACCCGGAGACATACAACGTGTGCATGCAGCTCAAATCTGGGCCCTTGCTGACTGCGGCCAAATTGGCCATCAGAGTTCACGGGATGGTGGCGGGCTGCAGTGGTGTTGAGATTCCGGTAATGAAAAGCCAACTGTCCTCATGCTGACAACGACCGAGCGGTTCAGGAATACGCATATGTCGCGGGAAAATTACGACGTCTAGACAAAAGGACTAGTCCTCCAATGGATATTTATGATACTGTTTACGTGCTCAGCTTGAAAAGGAGTTGTAAAATTATTTTTTCGGTTTGATGTGCATCAATGGAATGTCGGAAGTTAAGTTTAGCCTTTTGAAATGTCTGTGGCTATGAGATATTACATGCAATAACTCATCGCTATTTAAGAATCGTATCATAAAAGTTTCAAGTTTGCTTGGTTTGACTTGCAGTTTTTTTTACGAATTCCTGATCTAAGGAAGTAGTAAATATATGTTTCTCAAGTTCTTCCACCAACAATAAGGCGTTACATTTGAAATGATTCCATTTTATTGAAGGATATACTCTCATATTACCATGAATTGGGAATGAAACTTTGTTCACTATAAAAGTATATGATGAGAAAAAATTGATAGTTCCACTAGCATATGGCAGTCTGAAAATTAAAATTAAACAGAAAATCTTCAAAACTAAGAAGAAAGCAAATGGTTCCGATGATTTCAAGAGAAGATGGCGAATCGTCTCGGCGGGCAAAACTGAGGATAGCGAACGGAATCTGATGGCAGGTGCACAACAGAAAGTTCGAGAATTTTACAGAAAGAAGGATTAACATCTTAATCAACTGTTTTTTAAGTAGATATCACTCTATTATTGTGAAATAAACAATTGGTTTTGTTGAATTATGTTTAAATTTTGTTTTGCTGCTATTAATTCGGAGTCTGAAATTTAACGTGGACAGGCTTTAAACATTCAGTGCCTAGGATTTGATGTCTTCTGGTGGGTAGTGGTAATTACCGTGGTCTATTTTTAAAGATACAAATAAGCAACTATCCTGAAAAAAGAAAAAATCTGTCTCTATAAGCATTCTTTCTATAAGATTTTTTCAAAATTAAATTATGATGAGTATGAAACAAAGCAATTTTTGTTTCTAAATTTTTATTCAGAAGTTTTTATGAAAACCGTCTTAGAATAATCTTTTGAATATTATGGACTATAAACTGTTCCAGAATGTATAAGTACACTTTCAAAATAACAAAAAAGTCATGTTTTTTTAGTTTTAATAATTTTATTAGGTAAATCATATTTGTATTTGCGTTTTATATGATATTTTACTCTCGTTTAATCAAAATATTTAATCATAGCCAAGACTCCTAACTTTTCCTCGAACATGACCCATTAGCTTCTGCACAGTGGTACTTCCCACCATTTTGACCACTTTTGGCCAATCTTTTTTAAATTTTTGGATGTCGTCCGCTGGTTTTATGAATTTTCGAAGATTTGCTTTGGTTAAAGCCCAAAAAGTCTCGATTGGCCGTGCCTCCGGACAGTTCGGCGGATTCATGTCTTCCGGCACGAAACATACATTTTGACTTTTGTACCATTCTAAAGTGTCCTTTGCGTAATGACATGACGCCAAATCAGGCCAAAACACTACTTGACCTTCGTGCTGCCTAATCATCGGCAATAATCGCTTCTGGAGACATTCCTTAACGTATTTCTGAGTGTTCATCGTCTCCGTTGTGATGTACGGACTAGATGTTTTACCACACTCGCATATTTCCTGCCAAACCATAACCTTCTTACCAAATGTTTCGGTAAAAATTGCCTTCTCCGTTTCGGGGATGTCTTTGTCTTCGCTTACAGTATAGAATTGTGGTTCGAGAAGCGTTTTGTAATCTAGTTTCACATACGTTTCATCGTCCATTATTATACACCCAGAATTTCTACACCATAACGAATCGTAGAGTTTGCGGGCCCGTGGTTTCACCGACGCGGCCTGTTTTAAGTTCCTTTTGGATCTTTTCTGCTTCCGGTATGTTTTTAGCCCAAGTCTTTCTTTGGCACGCATGACGTTACTCGACGAGGTCCCTAGTTTTTTCGTAACATCCCGAACGGAAGTCGCTGGTTTTCGCTTGTAGGCATCCCTGATCTTTTTATCGATATCCGGACTAACAGTACCGGATTTCCGACCACTCTTCAGCGCATCTTCAAACGTACACTGTTCTCTATATTTTCGAATCGCAGATCGTACCGCTCCGACGCTTACACCCTCTTCCTTGGCGAATTTTCTCAAGGAGAGTCCGCTCACAGTGCACCATTGGTGCACGATACTTTTTCGTTGTTCCGGAGTAAGACCGCGCATTTTGATAGGCAACACAAAACTGAGCACTTTTTTGATGCTATGTCATTCAGAAATGTGCAAACAAAAGGACGCATTCAAAACATGTTGAAATATTTCATTAAATTCAAAGTGATCGTTAAAATAAGGTGTGCTTATTCTTTCCGGAACAGTCGTTATTCCGATACACGAACGACTTTCATTTCAAATTGCGAACTATATTATGCATATCTCGTTTATGTGAGGTAGTGTGCCTTCTGGAAATATGGTAGTGCGTTTTGGACGAAAACATTACAAACAGCTGTAAAAAAGATTAAAAAAGATAAGCCACTAAGCTTAATGTCTTATAGGTTATCTGTGGGAAAACAAACAATTTTAACACGATGATAGACACGATAGTGTGCGTGCGTTAAACTTCACTAAGTTAGTTAACTTTTGGTTGCGTCATGCCCAACAAACATCGGTGTTGAATTAGAGCTTGTTCAAGCAAATTTGGAGAAGCTATTCAGCTGTTTCTTCTAGAATAGCTGAATAGCTTCTCCAAATTTGTTTGAACAAGCTCTAATTCAACACCGATGTTTGTTGGGTGTTATTTACATCAAAATTAAACTGAATTTGTCATGTTTTCAATACTTCACACGGAAGTTGGAATATGCGTGGTCTTTCTCCCGAGCAAATCAAGCGGATTGTACACAAAGATCTGGTCTTTCGATCAGAAAATTGGATAAGGAAGCATATGTGAGCGTCGAAGCAGTTTGAATTGCATTACGGAAGTATCAAGAACAATGCTGATTCATTCAGATTCCCCTAAACGGGGTATAAAAGCCGTTTCCGCTGACTCTAATATAATGTTTGTTCGCGACAAAATCTGGACACCCCTAAATACGTATGTCTCTGGAAATACTTCATCAACGCGTGAAATATTTCGCGATGAATGTATGCCTGTTCATTGTGTAAAATCAATTTTTGGTGATATTTACTACAAGTTTTTAGATCGAAGATGGCGTCGAAAGAAGAGCAAGTGCGAAAAGCAATTGTGTGCGGCCGCAATGAAAATCCGGATCTGTCAGTAAGATTACTTGCAAAAAAGCTTGCTTACCTGCAAGCACTGTCCATAACGTTCTTAAATCATTCAATGCACGTCTGACAACCGCCAAGAAGGCTGGGAGCGAAATAAAAACGGATCTCAGGAACCACCAGAAGGACGCGAAGGCGAAGCAAATATTGCAGAAGAGACCAGATCTTTCGGTACGTACTGTGGCTAGAGAAATAAAAATTTCCCCAACTTTCGTGCATACTTCCAAGCACCGGCAAGGTATGAAGTCGTTCAAGGGGAAAACTGTACCGAACCATAATGATAAACAGAATGTGACGACTAAAACCCGGGATCGCATGTTGTATCGCGAATATTTGACGAAGTTTTCCTCCGTGATAATGGACGATAGAACTTATGTGCTGGAAGAATTTAGGCAGCTTCCCAGAATGTTTTATTATACTGTCATGCAACGGAGCGGCGTAGAGGAGCGTTTCAGGACGAAGAAAAAGACCAAGCTTCAAAAAAAAAATTGGTTTGGCAGGCAGCTGTGGTTGAGCAAGCCAAAGCTTCATCACTACCGGAACGGTAAACAAGGAAATATACCGTGATGAATACCTAAATAAGCGATTGTTACCATTTGGCATCTTGTCACTACGTCAAAGATGTTTTGGAATGGTATAAAGCGAATGGAGTCCATGTTGTACCAAAAGAGGCAAATCCACCTAACTGCCCGGAGTTGCGACCTTTCGAGCGGTATTGGGCTCTCGTGAAGAGAGAACTCTCTCAATATAAACAACAAGCTACAACTATTGAACATTTCGAAAATCATGGACAAAAGCAGCTAAATCGGTTGCAGAGAAGTCTGCACAGCCCCTTATGGCTGGAGTAAACTCAAAAGTTCGTAGTTTCTTCATGCAGCCTAATTAAGTAACTGTAATTAGTTTTAAGATGACTAATAATGCACAATTAAATGAATAAAAAATGTATTTTGAATTGAACATACAGCAAATTTGTTTTATTCCAAATTTAATCTGTCCAGATTTTTTCGCGAACAAGCTTTAGAGGAAAAAGCAAGGGGTTATTTTAATTCATCATTCGTCAGTACTATCAGTAAAATCGGCTTGCAATCTCGTCAGAAATAAAAGCAGCTAAAACGAAGCACCAAACAGGCTGAATTTGTAAAATCGAGGGCTCGGAAGCTGTACGATAAACTGCTTATCAAAAAACTCAGACTGTGATACCATTGTGTGGCACCATAAACCATATTGGTAACACTGCTGACAAGGCACGTGGTCTTTAATCCACCTTGCATTAATATCTGTTATTAATATCATTATTTATATAATTAGGGCTTGTTCATAAACAACGTAGATTCATTTTTGGAAATCTCAGTTGGTTTTGAGTTGGTTGACCTAAGTCTACGCTTTATACAACAGTTCAATAAAATGTATGGATAAAAGTCTATTAGGTGCCGTTAGGTCCATATGACCCAGATTGGATTTTTAAAATGCTTTAACTTTTTAAGATAAGCATCTAGACGTTTGAATTTTCTTGACTTTTCTTAAATCATAGAAAGTTACGTTTCTGCATCAAACCCAAAAAATTTTGACATTTCTGAAGAACTGTTGAAATAAATCCATTTCCCGTCCAAGGCTAAAAGTATACTATTTATGAAAATTCATGAAGTTTGAGCCGTCAAAAAGCATGTTTCGGCGAAAATTAATATTTGGTTCCCTCCTGAAGGGTGCTTCCGGGGTATCCGGGTTATCTCAGAATTTCCAATAGAGTCATTGATCCATTTCAAGGCTAGAAGTAGACTACTCAACAAAAATTATGAAGCTTGAGTCGTCGAAAGGTATGTTTCGGCGAAAATCTGTATTTGTCCCCTCCTAAATGGTTCCCCCGGGGCATCCGGATTTTATCAGAATGGCCAATATGATCATTGCTCCAATTCTGGGTTAGAAGTAGGCCACTAATGAAAAAGCATGAAGTTTGTATCATGAAGTAGGCCACTCATGAAAAATCATGAAGGAGAGGGTTACGGCAAGGTGATGGTTTGCGTGTTTGTTGTTTAACATTGCATTGGAGGGTGTGATTCGAAGAACTGGGATAGACACGAGTGGCACGATCTTCAGGAAGTCTGTCCAACTATTTGGCTTTGCCGACGACGTTGATATCGTAGCACGTAACTTTGAGACGATGGCGGAAACGTACATCAGACTTAAGGCGGAAACGTACATCAGACTTAAGGCTGAAGCTGGTAGGATTGGGCTTGTGATTAATGCGTTAAAAACAAAATACATGAAGGGAAGAGGCTCACGAGAAGAAAATGTTAGCCTCCTACCACGAATTCAGATCGACGGTGATGA
Source organism: Aedes koreicus (assembly GCA_024533555.2). Lineage (NCBI taxonomy): Eukaryota > Metazoa > Arthropoda > Insecta > Diptera > Culicidae > Aedes > Aedes koreicus. Next base: position 17,482 of record JAHHFK020000136.1, on the reverse strand, counting down.
AATTGAGGTAGTAGATGAATTCGTGTATCTGGGCTCATTAGTGATCGCCGATAACGACACCAGCAGAGAAATACAAAGGCGCATTATGGCTGGCAGTGGTGCCTACTTTGGACTCCGAAGGACGCTAAGATCGAACAAAGTTCGACGAACCACAAAGTTGACCATCTTCAAGATATTAATTAGACCGGTAGTTCTCTACGGCCACGAAACATGGACATTGCTAGTGGAGGACCAACGCGCCCTTGTAGTCTTTGAACGGAAGGTGCTGCGTACGATCTACGGTGGAGTGCAGATGGAAGACGGAACGTGGAGGAGGCGAATGAACCACGAATTGCACCAGTTGCTGGGAGAACCTCCCATCGTACACATCGCAAAAATCGGTCGACTACGATGGGCTGGGCATGTCGTAAGAATGTCGGACGACAGCCCTGTGAAAATGGTTCTCGAAAAGAAACCGACAGGTACAAGAAGAAGAGGCGTGCAACGAGCAAGGTGGATCGATCAAGTAGAAGGCGACCTGCGGACCCTCCGCAGACAGCGAGGCTGGCGAGGTACAGCCATGGACCGATTACAATGGAAACAACTTCTGTGTACAGCAGAGGCCACACCAGCCTTAGTCTGATTGGTAAGGTAAGGTTGAGCCGTCGAAAGGCATGTTCCGATGAAAATTTGTATCTGTCGCCGCCTCACGGATCATGACAAAACATGTCCTCATCCGGCACAGATTCCTTGTGACCAATCGGGTTTTAAGGGGCATTACTCACCAGAAACTGAAAATTGGGACTCTAAATATCATTTTGACTGCAAAGACTTTAAATTTGGTCATATAAATTTTCCACAATGTGAATTTGAATTCCGGGTCAAAATGACCCGAGACACCTTATTTGGCACAAAATGTTAACACCCAAGGAAGGTTAACCTTATAAGAAGCATGGCAGACCTGCATATACGTGGTTGGAGTTGATAAGCAAAAATATGGATCGATTCGGGGACCAAAGTTGTCAAGAATGGGAACAATTGGCAATAGATAAAGAAAAAGTAACCCACAAAATTGAGGAAATTTACTCTAAGTATGAATCAGCCGGTTAGGATGATTTTGTAGGTTAAAACTAAAATAATTTACCATTCCACTCAATAGTAATCCATTTTTTATGAGCATTTATAATAAAACTGGCCGTTATTCTGCCCAGTGCTGTTATGAGGCTCAAATTATACAGGGGATGATCAAAAAGGAGAAGACTAGCAAAATTTTGTCCAGATTCAAAGTGATACAGTTCGGTGAATAATTAACCGTTTTTGATTAAACTAGAAGCGTTCGACGGGGAATTTATTCTAGCATGTTATTTTAGCATGTTTAATCAAAATTTTATTTGACTTCCGGGCACCGGAGATATCCCGGATACTTTGAGGTTATGTCAAATATGCTAATTTTCTGCAGCTCGTTATTTTTTATGTTACTTGAAAATCGGAAATGTTATATTTTTCTCAGAAATTAAAATTCATAACAAGTCTGTCAGTGGTTAAAGATCGTGAATCGGCCAATAAACAACCGAGATATGGCCATTTCCGTAAAATGTAGTTTTTTACCCTATTGCCTGACACTTCTTATGTTGAAAAACTCCTTTTTAATTTATCTGTAACTCTGCGTACCCTTAACCAAATTAGATGCAACTTTTTCCATACGATTACAAATTTATCCTAGTTTTTGGAAAAGTAGCGGACATTTCGTTATTTTCCGTAGTTCCGGATTCATTATCGGGAATCGTGAAGGAAGTACCCTACCAGTGTAATGGCCAGAGTTAGAACTGTATCAAACCTGGCTTGCGACGTATCAAACTTCATGATTTTATAAACCAATACCACTGGTAGTCAACCTGAGAGTATTCTTTCACATTGGCCACACCTGGTGACGTTCCGTATTCCGGGTTCCCCCAGGGAAGTGGCCAGATTTCGAATGATGTCAAACCCTGGCTTGCGACACATCAAACTTCATGATTTTACAAAACAATACCTAAACTAAAAATAACTCAAAATTAATAACTCAAAATTAATTGAAAAATAACTCAAAATTAATTTGGCGTACGGAACCATCGACCTGGCGGAATAGAACTCAAATTGGGTATTATTTTTTATCCGTGTACATGTTTGCATAGAAGAAGACAAAAGGTGACAGGATTGAGTGCTTGCGCATGGGACAAATCAAGGTTAAGTGCTGAAGTGTGCAGTTCGAAATGCCATTAGAGCTTACGGAATTTCAACGGGGCCGTATAGTCGGTGCTCGAGAAGCCGGTGCTTCGATCGCTGAAACATGCAAACTGGTTGGTGTTGCCAGGGCCACAGTTTGCCGGATAATGTCGGAATATAAAAAACATGGAAAAACATCGCCTGATAAAAGTAGCTGTGGACGGAAGCAGAAGATGGATGACCGGCAGCAACGTTCGTTGAAGCGCATAGTCAAAGCAGACAGACGCATTAGTGCTGTTAAAGCAACTGCTGCTTTGAACAATGCGCTTCAAGAACCAGTTTCTACATCAACTGTCCGAAGGGAGCTGCACGACATGAATCTTTACGCTCTTGCGGCCATTTCTAAACCGCTAATAAAACCGCAAAACGCGGTAAACAGGAAGCGCTGGTGCAAGGATCATAAGGAATGGACGCCAGATCAATGGAACCAAGTTGTGTGGTCGGACGAAACTATGTTTGAATAATTTGCCATTGAATCCTGATGCCCACAATAGAAACCTCAGATTCGCCACCAATGGTATTGGTTTGTAAAATCATGAAGTTTGATGTGTTGCTAGCCAGGTTGGACATCGTTCTAAATCCAGCCACTTCCCTGGGGGAACCCGGATCCCGGAGCGTCACCAGGTCTGACCAATGTGACCGAAAACTCTCAGGTTGAGCACCAGTAATCTTGATTTGTAAAATCATGAAGTTTGATGTGTCGCAATCCATAGTTTGGAATCGTTCTATATCTCGCCAATTCCCCGGGGGAACCCGGAATCCGCAACGTCACCAGGTGTGGCCAATGTGACCGAATACTCTCAGGTTGACCACCAGCGGTATTGTTTTGTAAAATCATGAAGTTTGATGTGTCGCAAGCCAGGGTTTGACATCATTCGAAATCTGGCCACTTCCCTGGGGGAACCCGGAATACGGAACGTCACCAGGTGTGGCCAACGTGAAAGAATACTCTCAGGTTGACTACCAGTGGTATTGGTTTGTAAAATCATGAAGTTTGATATGTCGCAAGCCAGGTTTGATACAGTTCTAACTCTGGCCATTACACTGGTAGGGTACATCCTTCACGATTCCCGATAATGAATCCGGAACTACGAAAAATAACGAAATGTCCGCTAATCTTCCAAAAACTAGGATAAATTTGTGATCGTATGAAAAAAGTTGCATCTAATTTGGTTAAGGGTACGCAGAGTTACAGATAAATTAAAAAGGAGTTTTTCAACATAAGAAGTGTCAGGCAATTGGGTAAAAAACTACATTTTACGGAAATAAAGGGCGATACGGTCAAAATTTGGTCAATATCAACTTGACGTATTTCTTTCAATTTTGCATTTAAAAAACCTGAACACCCCTCATTTTGAAGGTGTGTGTGTAGAATGTTGCTCCTATTTTGATTTTGGAATTCACTCTTCAGTTGTCAAAATGCCGTCCAAGCAAGAAGAGCAGCGTATCAAAATTTTGCTCGCGCATCGCGAAAATCCGAGTTACTCGCACGCAAAGTTGGCAAAATCGCTAAAAGTTGCCAAATCAACCGTTACAAATGTAATTAAAGTGTTTGGGGAACGTTTGTCGACAGCCAGGAAGTCTGGATCGGGGGGAAATCGAAAACCGGAAGCCGCTGAGACGACAAAGAGAGTTGCCGGTAGTTTCAAGCGAAACCCTAACCTATCTCTCCGAGATGCCGCAAATAAGCTGGGTGTATCGTCTACAACCGTGCATCGAGCCAAAAAACGAGCCGGACTATCGACTTACAAGAAGGTAGTGACTCCAAATCGCGATGATAAACAAAATACGACGGCCAAAGCGCGATCCCGGAGGCTGTACACGACGATGCTGACGAAGTTTGACTGCGTGGTAATGGACGACGAAACCTACGTCAAAGCCGACTACAAGCAGCTTCCGGGACAGGAGTTTTATACGGCAAAAGGAAGGGGAAAGGTAGCAGATATTTTCAAGCACACGAAACTGTCAAAGTTCGCAAAGAAATATCTGGTTTGGCAAGCCATCTGTACCTGTGGCTTGAAAAGCAGCATTTTCATAGCTTCCGGGACTGTCAACCAAGAAATTTACGTGAAAGAGTGTTTGAATAAACGTCTGCTGCCTTTCCTGAAGAAACACGGTTGTTCCGTACTGTTTTGGCCGGATTTGGCATCTTGCCATTACGGTAAAAAGGCCATGGAGTGGTACGCCGCCAACAACGTGCAGGTGGTTCCCAAGGACAAGAACCCTCCCAACACGCCAGAGCTCCGCCCAATTGAGAAATACTGGGCTATTGTCAAGCGGAACCTAAAGAAGACCAAAAAAACTGCTAAGGACGAGCAGCAGTTCAAGGCAAACTGGCTTTCTGCGGCGAAGAAGGTGGACAAGGTGGCTGTACAAAATCTGATGGCAGGGGTCAAGCGTAAGGCCCGGCAATTCGGATTTGGAAAAGTGGAAGCCTAACTGAATATTTTTCCTGAATTTTATACTAATTGAACTTGAAAAAGAAATTTAATTTGATTTTTTAAATAAACGATTTCACCGATTTACACGCGTTTTCCCTTGACCAAATTTTGACCGTATCACCCTTTAGCCATATCTCGGTTGTTTATGGGCCGATTCACGATCTTGAACCACTGACAGACTTGTTATAAATTTTAATTTCTGAGAAAAATATAACATTTCCGATTTTCAAGTAACATAAAAAAAACGAGCTGCAGAAAATTAGCATATTTGACATAACCTCAAAATATCCGTGATATCTCCGGTGCCCGGAAGTCAAATCAAATTTTAAAATAGAATAAATTCCCCGTCGAACGCTTCTAGTTTAATCAAAAACGGATTATTATTCACCGAACTGTATCACTTTGAATCTGGACAAAATTTTGCTAGTCTTCTCCTTTTTGATCATCCCCTGTATGTTATTATTTTGTTCCAACGGTTTTCCATATGATGAGAATTAATAACTCATTGAGGAATGTTCACTGTTCGTTTTCCTTTCAAAATAAACAAAGGCAACGCTTCGTACTTTACTTTGATGATTTCTTGGATAGTTCTTGTTTTCAATTGCTTTAACGTTTTAAGTCCTCAACCACTCGTACAAGAAGTGTATAAAACAAATACCCCCTTTCAAGTTTGCTTGTAGCTACTCAACTGCAATTATCGCACAATCAAACAAACTAAAGCGTATAATCCCTCACCAGTCTATAGTAAAAGGAATTGAATGATTAATGTGCAACCGATTTCCGACGATCGATTGTTTGGACTCAGTGGAACCTAGGGTTAAGCACCAATGATTTCCAGTTTACCCGGCTGCCAACGTTGATGGTGATGATGATGACGATGACGATGATGATGGTGGGGTAAATTCCACTGTAGCGTGCCTGGGTAGCTAACATTCAACGACAATGAATGTGCAAACTGCTTACTTTTTTTTATTTAATGCATGCAGCACAAATTATTAAATCAATATACCATTAGTTCCATCATGACACGACACGTGATGTTGCAAACAGCCAAAGGTGCCGATGATTGTCGTGTTTGTCCATATAGTTAGGAATATTGACATGTTCAGGCGACGTGTGTGATCGATGATGGGAATATAATTTCGTTCGAAGTAATTAAATATTACTTATCAAATGTGCCAGAAGATGCAATGAATCTTTTAAGTAACAACGCTATAAATTCAATGTCGAAACAGCACATTTGAACATTGAACTGAATAAATATTCAAGAAACATCTTTCAAAAAAGCTCCAAACCATCGGCTCTCCTTTCGTCACGTTCTAAACCAATCAGACTTTGCCAGAAAAAATCGCACCGACGGCGTGGAAAATCACGTTGAAAAAGTTCAAATAAATAGATTGCAAAACATTGACCACGGAGTGTAAACGTGAAAATGAAAAAGACATCAGTTTGGAATACGAAAAGAAGGACAAACACCGAAAGTTGCTCTTGCAAGAATGGAGCAAACTGAATACCAAGCCTGTTTGGCGGCCGAACTCACCGATTCCTCGTTGCCATTGTTCGTGTTTAAGACCAGCCCTTGAGCGTTTTTTACCCTTCCCTAATCGAGGGGGAAATCCCCATCACCCGTACGGAGCAAGTTTGTTTACAGCTGCCTTTTGCAGTTTTCCACTTCCGTGAATTCCATTCTGCATGCATGCTCTGCTATCGTTACGCCGAGACCCGTTGCACGTGGGATAGGATGTGACGGTGGAGGAAGTTCGGTTGATTGAAGTTTTTGTTCAAACTAGCCGAAAGCTTGAAACGTGGCAGAATGGCTCATTTGCCAGCCTTTACTAGCTGGGGCTACGTTTTCCGGAAGCGTAGTTTGATGCAATGGTAAAAATTAATAATATAGGGTGTCCCAGTAAGTCTAAGCACGATTTGTAAATAACAATACGAGCTCGACTTTTAAGTAAATTGAGTTTTTATTGCAATTTTATGTTCTCTACAATATTGTTCTACAGTTCAACATGACATTTCCGAGGTCCATTTAATCGTACGCCAAAGAGCGGACTTTTGATCTTACACTGCTTATAAGCTTCAGCACAGACTGTTTGCCAATGTTTTTTGATATTTTTTTCCAGTTTCTTTCAAAAGTTTTGATGGAATCCGCTGCCATAACATGTTAGCGCAAATATGCCTTTGTCAGAGCCCAAAAAGTTTCAATTGGTCTTGCCTGGGGACAGTTTGGAGGATTCATCTCCTTGGGTACGAATTCGACTCCGTTGGATTTGTACCAGGCTACCTCGTCCTTCGCGTAATGCACGATGATGCCAAATCCGGCCAAAACAGTACTGGATTATTATGTTTCGGATCATGGGGAGCAAGCACCGCTTCAAGCTTTTCCGAACGTCATCGTATTGGTTGTTACACACGGAGCATACCACAGTCACAAATTACTTGCTACTTGCATGAACCGTGCAGAACTGGTCACCCGGAAGCGTCTTATAATTCATCATTCATAATTACGCATTCCGGAAAATCCGGAACACAGCAGTTTATCGTAAAATCTACGGGCCCTTGGTTTGACAGATGCTGCTGGTTTTTCACTTCGTTTTGGCTTCTTCTGCTTTTTAAAAGTTCTTAGCCCATTTCGTGCCTGTGCTCGGTCGACGTTACTTTTCGAAGTTCCCAGCTTTTTAGCCACATTTTGAACGGAAGTACTCTTTTGACGAGCGGAAGCTTGCGTGATTTTCCGGTCCCGATTTTGGTCCGCAGGGCCCGGTTAGCGGCCAGATTTTTTCATGTCCTGAAAGGAAGACTCCTTTAAAATATAATTATGGTTATATTTTATATATATATTATTATTATTTTATTTCTGCTTTTTTATTAACTGCTCCGATGCTCACACCTTCCATTTTCGCCAACTGACTCAGTGAAACGTTTGGAAAATTGCACCATTTGTGCACGATCTGTTTTTGCTTTTCTTGGGAAATGCTTTGCATTTTCATGAAGAGTAAATGCACTGGCACTTGAGACTCAGAGAGTTATAGATTGAAATGTAAACAATGATACACAGTAATGTTTAGCTGTTTAAACGTCATCTGAAAGCAACGGTGGCGCATCAAATCGTGCTTAGACTTTCTGGGACACCGTATAGTGCTACCATAATGGTTTATAAATTACCATAACGGTTTATAAATATTCATGAAATGCGTTGCTGCAGCCATGGTTTTGTAACTTATAGCCTTAATTAAATAATTTTGTTTTGATATCGACAGAAACGAAATGTGTTTTATGATTCATTTTGTCGGAAATTTCTGCTTATGATGTAGCTGCGCGTAAACTTTCTCCATAGTTTTATTCATTTCTATTTATTGGAATCAGAAAATTTTAAAAATGAAAATAATGCCCCGGGGTGACCCTTATAAGAGGCCTGATGTAATATTAGATGGCACTTTGCATTTTGTGAAATATAGGAATACTTTTATTGAAAGATTTATACCTAGCGTAATTTTAATCCTGGTTTTACATCCACGGTCCACTAGAATTTTATATGAATATGTTCATTTTGTATAAGGGAGTAACACATTTCTAGAGCAGCAGCATTTTGACGAACTTTTTGCTCAACTCAACACAAAGCATTGACGACGGTGAATCATTGCAACGCAACTTGCAAGTCAGTGTCGTGATTTTGATACTTAATTTTAACATTAATGAAACACGAAACAGATCAGTTATACATACTCATGTTAATATGTTAATGACAGACTGTGATTGCGTCATAAATTGATAAGAATAATCATTGTCACTGAGCTCACATTTGCAACATAACATATACTTGTTTTCGACTGTAAAAAGAAATGCTTAGTTCTTATATCATTGAAACGTTCAGTTTAATATCGTTGCAACTGATGACATTTACCCGAATCAATTTTACACTACCTATCTAATTTATGTTCACATTGATCAATAAGACCACTTTTTTAACAAATCCCTAAATATGTTAAGCATATGAGTGAAATTTATTTCTTTTAATGAGATTGTCGACCAAAGGTTAGCTCATTTGAAAATCTTATATAAATATTCAGCAAATTTATAATACGATATTCCAATTATGCCTCTTTTATTCAGTAATTCTTGGCATATTTTTTAACTACATAAAGGGTGTTTCAATCAAAATTTGGTCGACTTAAAATTGACGCATTTCCTTTCATCGTGCATTAAAAAATTTTGCACGTGCATGGCAAAAATCCAAACCACTCTCAAGCCAAGTTTGCGGAATTTTTGAATGTGGCTTAATCAACTGTACCAAGGTATTAAAAGTGTTCGGTGAACATTTGTCGACAGCCAGGAAAGCTGGATCGGGGGGAAATCGAAAGCCGGAGGCGACAGCGACGACAAAAAGAGTTGATCTTGGTAAATACGCGAAATAAATAAATAAATAAAAAGTCTGCTTTGGTCATACCTACAGGCCAAGGCTACCCCACGTTAGTATCGACGAGCTATAGTGCGGGAGATGACGGTTCTTGGTGTTAAAATCGATCACAAACTGCGGTTTGTAAAGTACGCAAAGTCAGTTAAGTTGACCTTGCTTAGTGTATGTGAGATGTATGATTTAGGCTACCACTCATTGTAGCACGAAAGCTAAGTCCAACAGCAATGGGCTCTCCTCTCTGTTAGACTTGATCAAGCTTTAATAACCACTGACTATCCTCATCATGCTATTGTATGAAGGGCCAAAAACGGGTTGGGTGAATCGATAGGCAAAATCACTAATACGTATCCACAGGGATATAAAGAATCTCCTTCCATCAACAAAATTGAACGATTCAATCTCGCTATAGAGTAATCTTAGATCTGCCTTAGATGGCTAGCTATCTAACACGAGGATGCCCCAATGGGCGGGATGAAGAGTCCGCCCTCTATTCACAAACTGTTAGCAGTGGGGAGTTGGCATTCCCACTTTACCCATTCAGAGTGCTTCAATCGGGTGCCCTGATGGTCCCTCCTATTTCCCTGTATTAGCATTAAATTTTTACATAATAATGTTTGTATTTATAGAAGGGAAAAGTACTATGGCATCCGTATCAAGTTAAATTGAACGTGCATTGGGCCCTGGTTGGCCGCTTCCCTGAAGCTTCGCGCTATACTTTGACCAAGATAACACGGGTTATGACTCTATGGATTGGTGCTATAAAGCAGGAGAGGCACATGCCTGTTTAAAATCCTAGAACCTCAAGACAAGGAGGCCTATAGGATTTGTATAGCTTCCCTATTGGTGGAAAGTGGTAAGGTTCCCTTGGCGAGTGAAGTATGCGAAAACATGGCTACTAAAGCCATGATGTTGCTACAAAGTGACCCCACTCTCGAGTACATACATACCGTCTGTATAGCAAGACAGTGGTGGCGTGACCGAGCGGGAGTAGAGGTAACCATATTGTGTCAGCTTCCTAGGTGGTGGCAACGGACATGGGACTCTACACGCCCCAAAGTGGATTGGCGCATCTGGCATTTATGTGGAGCAAGGTCAAACCCTAAGGTGGCTTAAGCTGCTTACGGGGAAATTTCGTCCACATATGAAGGCCTGAACTTATGATATACTGACGGATCGTTGATCGAAGGTTGGTTACGGGGTGTCTGGGAAGGCCATAAGTCGTTGCGGCTGGTTATCTGGTATCTACGGTATCTTCTCAGCTGAGGCCTATACGCTCTTTCAGGCATGCAACTTGTCAAATGGGACTCTGACTGTTGTATTCTCCGACTTTGCAAGTTGTCTATCTGCACTTGAGCATAGGCAGGTGGGCCATTCGTGGCGGTTGGAGGTGCAACGGTACGCTAACGTAATCTTTGTAAGGGTACCTGGGCATGCCGGTATACTTGGTAACGAGACTGCTGATAGAATAGCAAACCAGGGTCATCATGCTCTATCCCCTACAGTGACGTTATCCGCTGGGTGAAGCGTTCCTACGTTGCATCAAGAACACGACACAAGAGTGGAAAGCTATGCCCTACCCTCGAGATCAGAAAATTCTTGCTCAGCTGAGGATAGGTCATACTCGACTCACTCACGAGCCTTGACTTAACAACGGTAAGGCCTGCTGCCAAGGAGGCGGAGCGGATATAGACGTTAATCATCTATTAGTGGAATGCCCTTCTAGGGAACAATTGAGGGTCGACACGCGAAGTATAGGCACAATGCGTGAAGTATTGTAGAACGACCGTAGTACAGAATTATCTATACTGAAGTACTTAAGGGCGCTGGATTTATGTGATAAAATATAAGACAGCGGATAGAGGTCGAACCTAAACAGAAAAGAGAATACTGATCAAAATGACCAGCCTAACCACCACTGCAGTCACCAACCTTCAGGCACCTGTAGATCGAGGGTCAATGATGACCTCATGTATTGTGTTTCATCACCTCCACGCATGTCAAATGAAAACCGTAACAAACTATTTAAATTTTAAATAATAAATAATAGTTGATTTTTTTTATGACCTGTACATAAATTAGTTCAACTTTTTTCTTTTCACCTTATTTAGAAAAAGCGAAAGGTCGATGAAAGAAATTTGATAAAGATTGATTCGCTCGAATTCTGCGTTGAAAAGTATTCTAAGACGAAAACAAAACATTGGAGTCGCCTTTTACGTTTTTTTTTTGTAACTACTTCATGAGATTTATTCAAGTTTTTTTCATTCGCTTGGTGTTGCTCAGGAATCGAAGATTAGTTTGATAACTTTCCGGCCAATTAAATTTTTTTTGGAGGCCCGTTAAATTTCCCCTCGTTCAATTACAAGCCAAAGCAAGCACAAACAACGAAATTGTTGCAATCTAGCATATAACAGACCTGATTTAGGCGACATCTGACTATAATTTACGTAAAATATCCAATGAATTAATACCAAAACTGGCATTCCAAATATGTACATTAGATAAGGCAAGAAATAACATGATCTCTTCAAACGGTGTGATTTTCAGTCTCGCCATGATCTACGAATATCTCGCTTTTAAAACGAATAAAGTCTAAAAAGCTAAATTTATTCACAAATAGTTCTCACCAAGTTTTATTTTTGCCAACATCCCAATCAACACACAGCCACCAAAAATGGTTGCAGTAACATAATTGTGGCCTGAATGAGTCACAAACAAGTTAATTCAACCTACAGTGACCGGTGAAAAAAAAAGATCAATTGAGCCGTATGTAAGAAAATCCTTTTGATAAATCCTGTACATATAAGAAACATTCTATTTACACATGCTCAGCTTTTTTGGCCCATTTGACAAGTTTCACACATATATTTCAATATACTCGTTAATACCAATTTGCCGCTGAAGGAATACTTAATTGTCTTTTGTTTGAGGTATGACAAAAAAAAAGATCATTCAATGGAAAAATAATGTTCCGTGTAACTTTTGCATTTAAAAAAATGGACAAAAATTGCCGATTTTTCATGGGTTTACCTTCACCCGCACTGACAAAACTACCCATGCAGCATCAATCATAGTAACCTATGAGTCAGTAGACAAAATTTGACAGCTCTATCAATTGAACTCTGCCCGTTATGGCAAAAACAGTGAAGCAACTCCGTTCAGAAGTGTGCACGTTCAAAGACGGACGAAAACGGACATCGTGCGGTACTTTGTGGACGCCGGATACGCCCGTTCCGGCATCTACAACATCTTGGCACTCTTAGACAACAATCAGAGCATCGAAAGAAAGCCCGGTTCTGGGCGGCTGACGACCTTGAGTGACACGAAGCTCCAGAAGATGCTGAAAAGGAAGACCGAGGGAAAAGTGGGTAGATCGCTGCGTGCGCATGGACGGGAGATCGGTTTAACCGGCCAAACAGTGAAAAATTACCTGGCGAACGTGAACATACATGTCAGGAAGCGGGAGTCGCGTCCATTGGTTTCGGAGCTGCAGGCAATGACGCAGCGGCAGTGGCTGTAAGATAGTCAACTCGATTTTCCCGGCAAATCGCGACGGGGCTTTGGTGATGGACGACGAGACCTATCTCACCATGGATGGCAATGACTGGCAAAGCACTTCGTATTTTACTTCCCCCACGAAGGAAGTGAGCTCCGAGGAGAAGTTCATTTCACACACCAAGTTCCCCAAGAAGGTGCTGCTGTGGCTGACAATCAGCGAGAAGGGGATGTCAAAGCCGCTCTTCTTTCGCTCCGGACTGGCCGTGAACGGGGAAATTTATAGTACAAAATGCCTGCCTGAAGTTGCGTCGTTCATCAAGAAATACCACAAGGGTGAAGACGCGGCGATCTGGCCGGATCTGGCGTCGGCCCACTCCTTGAAGCGATCGTTGGAGGAGATGGAGCGGCTGAATATCGATGTGGTGCCCAAGTCGGTGAACACCCGCCCAACGTCCCCCAGCTGCGTCCCATCGAGAATTTCTGGGCCAACCTGAAGTGTAAGATCTACTTCATCAATTTTGTCGCGAATACTGAGGAGGAATTGATAAATAAAACGAAGAAAAAACTCAAAAACATGCCTATGTTCCGGTTAACTGCCGGAAGGCCACTCGCAAGGGCGTAGAATTGTTTTTGCAAGTAAGCTTAAATAATTACCTTCCATGGGAAATTTATCAAAAGCAATTATCTGTCTTAGTTTTTTTATCACCATCCGAAAAAGCCCATTTTTTTAATGCAAACTTTAGAATCCGCTGATATACCCCGTTAATCACAGCTTTGACGTTTCATTGTTTCCGCCTCAAAGCTCTGCCGAAAGTCGAAAAAGTAGAAATGTTGAGTTCACCGGAAGTGATTCTTAAGCGATTAACATGGATAGCAAAATAATTGCGCTACAGGTTCGAAACCTGATCGTGCGTGATTGCAATCGGAACCATACTCAGCACGCAGTTGCCGTGAGATATGGAGTGAGCCGTGGTGCAGTTCAGAAATAAATTCTGAGGCACCACAAGCTTAAAAGTGTTGCTGACCAGCCGGGACGTGGACGAAAACGTAAATTGGATCACCGAGAGGACCGGAAAAACAACCGAGAGATCAAGAAAAATCCGTTTATCACCATCCGAGAAATTAAAGAAAAGAAGGTCCACCTACTTTTATCGCGTTATATTTCCCGACGCCGCACCGCAAAGGAGGAAAAAAAACATTTTTCCCGGAAGGAACCCTTTTTTGGCCGAATTAAAAAGGAAAAAGGCTCCAATTCGCCTGAACCCACATAACTAAACCCCTGGAGTTCTGAAAAAGGTGTTGTGTGGTCGGACGAATCCAAGTTCGAGCTGGTCAACAAGAAACGGTGCCAAAGAGTATGGCACAGAAGTGATGAAGGACTGCAAGATAGGCATCTCCAGCCAACCATGAAACACGGTGGAGGTAATGTTATGGTCTGGGGCTTCTTTTCGGGGTTTGGAGTAAGTAATCTGGTCCTAATTAAGGGACCATGACAGCAGATAGCTATATTTAACTGTGCGAAAATCTGGAGGTTTCATTGCTGAAAATGGTGTTGGAAGGTAATGATCTCAAGCATACGGCCAAGAAAACGCTCGCCTTTTCCCGATCCTGTCGCACCAAACCCTAAAATCGCCGCCCAGAGCCCTGACTTGAACCTAATCGAGAATCTTTGGGTGATTCTCGATAATAAAGTGGAAAAAAAACAGACGTAACCAACAAACAAACATATCATGCGGCGTTGGAGAAGGCTTGGAACGAACTGGATCCCTGCTACATCAGAAACCTGTTTGAAGGCATACCAAACTGGTGGTCATCATGGTGAAAGGGGGTCATATTTTTGATAATTACTTGATTTTCACCAATTTTTCTGTTGATTTGAAATGGACTTTTTTGGTGGTCTTCTTTTTTAAAATTGGTTTTCCGAGAGGGGGTTATTTTTTGCTTGTGTGGTGTAAAAAAATTTTTTGTGTGGCCACCCCCCGTGTTTTTTGCACGGGTGGGTTTCCCAGTCTCGCGCACTCTGGTCTTGTATACACTCACACCCTTCGCGTGTGATTTTTTTTTTCGCCAGTCACTGTATTTGTGATGGGACGAAATGGTCTTGTACACACTCTCTTATAACCAAGAGCCGGAACGTACACACTTAGAAATTATGAACTTTACACGAGACGTAATTCGTGTTTGTAAAAAGTCGGGAAACGTAAAGAAAGATTTCGTGTAAAATTATGTCTCCTGAAACTGACACATACGCAATTCGACGAAAGATGTGTTTGATTTAATTTATTTTCTCATCTCTTTCAACTCATTCTTATGTGTTAAAGGACGTTTGCATGTGTCGCTCTCAGGGGACAGAAATTTACATGACATTTTGGTAGTGTGTAACGGATGAATGGAGGAAGCAAACAGTAAGGAGAGAAGAGAAAAAGTATGTTTTATTGGCAGTGGGAAGTTTTATCCCAGGTCGGAAAAGGGTAAGTCTGATCGATTTTTTGTGTTTATCGATGCGATATGTAAATAAAAAGAGAAGGGTAGATAGTCGTTTCCATCCGCAAAGTTTATCGCCAAGGGAGTGGATAAAATGGGCGAGGAGGTGTGATCGGTTCGTCTAAAGCTTAGAATTTCAGTTCATACTTCATGGTCTCGGTTTTTTTTCCTGAGGTAGTTTTAGGATGGTGAATGGTTATGTAACTCAGTGCGATAGGATGAAACAGGAGAGGAATGTTTTGAAATTTAAGTTTTTGATAATTTATTCAACAAACAGTTTTTCGTTATTACGTTATCGATGTTTCCTGCCAGACAATTTATGGATACGATTCGATTCGAGGAAGCTTTCCGGAAAACCGCTTCCATATCACGTTTATTCATAAACCTTTGTAATATGTATTTCTATTGTACTCGGCGGCCGATCGTGATGCAGCATTCATATACACACAAAGAGCGAATATGCCGTATAAAACCCGATAAGAATCGTCATTTTTCATTTACCCTCAGCCTCACCCACTAACGGACGAGAAACGCCCGACTCGTAGAGATATATTGTGATTTTCTCTTCTTTTTCCTATTGTGGTTTCCTTTCAGTTTCCAAAGCGAAAATTCTCGGCAACTCGGAGCTGTTTATCAAGAGCGGTAGCGACATCAACCTCACATGTGTGGCTCTGCAGTCGCCAGCGCCACCTTCTTTCATCTACTGGTACAAGGGTGGCCGCGTGGTTAATTACTCTCAGCGGGGCGGAATCAGCGTGCTAACCGAGCGGCAAACCAAAACAAGCAAGCTGGTCATAGCGCGAGCCATGGCGTCTGACTCTGGGAACTACACGTGCTCACCCAGCAGCTCCGGTAAGTACATTAGTCGGTATCCTTGGCTGCCTGGAAGGCATGATAACAATGCTAATCGAAAGCACCTATTGAAGATCCCACGAATTTCGGTTTCCAAGACGATAGCAGTGTGACTGTATGCCGCGTGGAGTGGCCAGTCGGGTTGGGCTCTGCGGGGGAATTTCTCATTAGGATTATTACCATCTTTCTACCAGAGGGTGTGGGTTTATTGGTGCATTCGAATAATGACGTTTTAAGTCCCTAATTAGGGCATCTGTGAAGTTATTTTCGGAAGAATAGAGTGGTTTGAATATATGAAAATTTAGAATAGAATGTGCACAAATACGTTACGTAATTTGATTGTCATGTTTTTATCTAGTATTAATTATTAACAATTATTTTTTATTTTTTTTTTAAATGCATATAAAACAATTCCATAAGAACTGAAAGTTTGGTTCTCTGTCGAAAATTATTTGAACATTTTTTTTTTTTTTAATTTTGACTGCAGGGTGACCATTTCTGCGTAAGGGTGGTTCGAAAAATTGACTTCATTTTAAACTGCATTTGTTTTATGCGTTCATTTTGAGTCTTTCGAGCTAAGGGTAAGGTCAGAAAAAATGTGTTCTCATATTTGTGATTTTCAGACCCAAAGAAAATGGGTTTTTTGTCCATACATATTACAAAAATTAATATGGAGCATCTGCTGGTAAACTCCCACAGCCTCTTCCCCTTCCAAAATGACAACGTGGCTTAAAGACGGTCTAAAAATCACTTAAGATCTATAGGGACGCATGGCTGGCAAGTTACTTTTAATAATGGAAATGCTTGGTTGGATAGTCACCAAAAACTAAAAAAATAATTTTTGAAAAAAATTTACCTCGAAAACTAGAAAACATACTTTGCCAATTTTCTTAAATGTTATGGAAAAAGGTTTAAAATTTAAAGAAAAAATATAAAAAAATGAGGAGGCTCTTTGGTTCCAAGACCATGAAAGCCTTAAAAAACAAGTATAATCCATCTCTTTATAATCAATATTGCAATCAAGGTGTGTTGTTATGTATTTGTATTTGAAAAGTGTATTTATTAACCCTTTATTTGCGTATTTAATTGTTGAAATCTGCAGAGCAGTTCAAAAGTTATAAATTTTTGAAAAAAATGTAATTTAAAAAAAGTCCATTGTTTGGACCACTCCAACGTAGAAATGGTCTGACAAATAAAAATAGATGGGTCGAACAGTTTTCAATAAAGAACAAAACTTTCAGTTATTATGAAATTCTGAGGGATCGTATCTTTTTGACGTAGGACTACGTCTGTGTTTTCAAAATTTGGAGCGTCATGAAAAATATATAGGTTGTGAACGTTAATAGCTAAGTCATTCCACGATTGATTTCCAATATGTTTGCACCAATCGATCGGAACATTTTCTATTCAAATATTTCAAACTATTGATTTTTAACATTCAACTACTGAAAATAACGCAAATATAAGGTGATGTCTTATAATGCCGATTATTCAGAGTAAATTTACTAAATACACAGTACTTTGCTAGCACATACTACATATTTAA